>JAQQSV010000232.1:89163-178425 GCA_028646515.1 Pseudochirops corinnae
AAGGGCCTGGAATATGATATTCCGGAGATGAAGGGAGCTAGGATTAAAACCAAGAATCAGAGTATATTGTTCCAGGGGAAAATATGGTCATTCAATGAGGTGGAGGACTTTTAAACATTCTTGCCAAAAAAAACCAGAACTGAAAAGAAAGTTTGACACTCAAATACAAGAAGCATGAGAAGATAAATATGGAAAAGAAATCATAAGGATCTTATCAAAGTTGAACTTTTTACATGCCAACATGAAAAAACGATAATTGTAACTTATAAAACTTTTCTCAGTATGAAGATAGGTGAAGGGAATACAAATGTATATATACGTATACATACATATATGTTTATATAGGAGGGTATATATATATATATATATATATGCGTATGAATACATATCTGACTATGTGTATATATGTGTACATAGAGGGCACAAGATCAATTGAGTAGGAAGGGACGATACTTTAAAAGGTGAAATTCTGAGGTATGAGAGGAATAGAATGAGAGGAGACAGGGAGAGACAGAATGGGGTTAATCATCTCATATAGAAGAGGCAAGGGATAACTTTTCCAATGGAGGGGAAGAATAGAAAGGCAAAAGAGAAAGGGTGAACCTTACTGTCATTGAATTTGGCTTAGGGAAGGAATGATATGAACTCTAAACTGGGTATCTTGCCACACAGGACAATAGGGGGGATGGGGATGAGAGGTAGGATAATGGAGGGGAGGGGCAGGATGGGAGAGAGGGTTGCTGGAAGCACACACTTCTGTAAAGGGACAGGGTGGAGAATAGCAAGGGGAGGGTGGGATAGGAAGGAGGGACATATAGTCAGTCTCTCACAATATGCCCACTGTGGAGATGTTCTGCGTAATTACACATGTACAGCCTGTATTGAATTGCTTGTCTTTCCAGTGGGGGTGGGTGACGAGGGAGGAAGGGAAAGAATCTAGAATTTAAAGTTCTATAATCAAATATTAAAATATATATATATATATATCTACATCTACATATTATTATTATTAACTACATGCAACTGGGAATTAAGAGATACAGGCATTGGGGTAGGGAGATCTATCTTGCCCTACCAGATAAGTCAGAGGGGCAATGGGAGAGGGCATAGGAGACAGCAGATTGGGGGAGAGGTTATATAGTGGGATAGGGCTGTTTTGGGGTGGTGGGCAGGGGAAAGATGGGGAGAAAATTTGTTACTCAAAATCTTGTGGAAATTAATTATGTAAACAAGAAAATAAATAAATAAATTTTAAAAAAAGAAAAAAAAGTTTTCATACTTTCAGGAAGAGCTAAGGGGTTGTAGTGTCATATGAGGAGCAAGGCCTGGTCATGAAGACCCATTTGCCCTTGGCAATCCAAGCAACAAAACCCACTTCATTCTGGTTGTTTTGCTCTTCCTGATCTAACTCACCATAAATCTTAATGAAAGAAGCAGGGATGTTTGGTAGTTGTGTCTAGACCAAGACAGTCTCTGTTCAGAGGATAAAGAGATTCCATACTGGGGGCCCCCATCCAACCTAATTAAGCCTCTACAGCAGGAATGCAGGATTGTTCAGGGAGGAGGGACGTCTCTCACTGTCAGGATTGTCTTTTGAAAGAGAAGGTAATATTATATTTGATATTAATTTTTCCTGTCAGCAGTGTGCCAATGTAAAGTCCATGGAAAATAAGGGAAAATGTACAGTTGTACTGAAACCTGGAACAGCCTACAACTTGATGCACTCTATTTTGTTTGGAGGCTTAGCATTTAATGCATATCACGTATGTGTGTGTTTGCATCATTTAGCTTATGCAGCAACAACATATGGGAGTTATTTTTAAAAAATAGAGATGTCTACTCATCAAAGAGGAGGAAAATTGATGAGGTATTCAATACCAGTATTAATACTCATCTATCTTTGCTATAAGTTCTGGTCAAGAATGATGGCAGAGACATCAGAGTTGAGAGAGTTCTACGACCCACGCACAGTGAAGTTGATGAACTGGATAAAGTCAAACACTCCCAGAAAGTCTGTTTGTTGAAAGCATGCAATCATTAGGCGGAGTCAAATACTAAGTAGAGAGGACCAGTCATCCACATTGTGAAGATAACAGACTGAGAGAGGGAACTGAGGAAATGAAAGAATTTTATCAGGTATATGCAAAGAGATCTCCCAAGGAAGTCACACAAATAAGAGTTCCTGATAAATGAATTTCACCTGTACTTGTACCTAAAATGCTATGAGGCTAATACATATTCTAGAAGTTTACATGAGTGTCGATATTTTTGAAGGTATTTTACATAAACACTTTTTCTTTTTTTATGTCTAGCTTTTTCCACCCGTGTTTGTCATCTTGATTGTAAACAGGCTGGAATTTTGTTATTTGAATGGTTTCCAATCATGGGGGGAAATACTGAGTTAGCTTAGGTTTGGAAATATCTTTAAAAGCATACTTTGAATTTTACTAAATGAAAAGAAATGACTGTTAACAAAATCAGTGAATAAAATCCTTTCAATTTTTGCATGTCGTTGGAGTATTAACCAAGGCCGATAATTGTGTGGTGGTTAAAAACTAAGTTTACTGTTGTCTTTTTGGCAAGCTTAACAGACGTTTTGAGTTTTCATGCTCCTAGCTTTCAAATATTGTGATGACTTTGCGCATTTATTTTTCATTGATACATGCTTGAGCAAGCATTTTGGTAAAACATAATATCTTTCATAAAAAGCAAATTTCCAGAGTAACAAATTAAATATCTTGGATTCTTGGAATAACAGAAAACCGTGTGTGGGAATATTGTTTTGTTTCATAATAGGATATCTGACTGGAATTTTTTATTATCAGGTATTTTTTTTAAAAGCACAATTATACTATTTTAATCTTTTTCCTTCCATTAATATTATTTTGTTTCATTGCCAGGTTTATTAACTTCAGTAACCTGTGTTCTTTTTTGTATTTTTTTTAACACCTTAGCATTTACCTACTTTTTAGATGTTGCCCTAACTATGTTACTATTATGGTATTTTTAGGCAAACTGCATTTTCATTCCAAATGTGACTTATGTCAGATCCAATCTTAGTGAGGTAA
Organism: Pseudochirops corinnae; assembly: GCA_028646515.1. Lineage (NCBI taxonomy): Eukaryota > Metazoa > Chordata > Mammalia > Diprotodontia > Pseudocheiridae > Pseudochirops > Pseudochirops corinnae. The sequence continues at coordinate 92,232 of JAQQSV010000232.1, forward strand.
TTTCTGTCTTTATCTTTTCTTCTTTCTTCCCTAAAAGGCAGGATTATTGCTACAATTAATTTCTAAAGAAAATGTGAAAAGATGCTGCTAAAATCGTATTGTATGTCTAATTAAGTCAAGATGGCTGATGAGGTTAACTTTCACCTCTGCTTTATGCACCAGTGACAAATGATTTGAAAAGGCCATCCCCCTTGTAGTTGTCCTAAGGTATATTATTAAAGAATAAGGATGTTGCATGTTCAAATAATTTCATATTTAGAAAATATTTGTTAGCAACATCTGGAATCTCTCTGCATTTCATGTTTTGTTTTGGGGTTTTTTGCTATTTTTGGAGGGGAAAGGTAGGCAATTGGGGTTAAGTGACTTGCCCAAGGTCATACGGCTAGTTTTGTATGTGTGTGTGTATGTGTATGTGTTAAGTGTCTGAGGCCAGATTTGAATTCAGGTTCTCCTGACTCCAGGGCTGGTGCTCTATTCACTGCACCACCTAGCTACCCCTCTGCATTTCATGTTGAGCACAAAAGGTTAGTGAGCTTTTATCAAAGTTTATTTAAATTAACACTTGACAGTGACTGGACTATTAAATTATACATCCAAGTTTCTGAATGATATCTTTCCTGTACTCTTTAATAGGATTGGAGTCTACTGCAATTTAACATACTGTAATAACAAAACATTTTAATCAGTATCACAATTTTGATAATGCCAGTGATGATGCATGCCTGTTGTAGCTCACAGCATGGGTTAGTATGTTCTTCACTGATTGCCTTGCAATAATTGAAAATCAAGCACAAGTCAGTAATGTGTTAGATTGTGGGGTTCAAATTTAAATCATTAGCCCTCTTATCATACATATTTGAGCCAAAATCTAAAGAGCCCCACAAACATTCCTCTGTTCCTTTTTGAGAATTTGGTTGTAGGATTGCCACCCTGAGAATTGTATGTACATTATCTGTGGCTTTTCATTGTCAACAGCTGGTGACTTTTTAAAATTAAGTTTATATAACAATAACAGTGCTGCTAAATCATTCCATGTTGATCACCTTTAGTTTTAGTTTCGTTATCAAAATAGTGCATGTATTGGTGACTGACGAAAAGGGCTTTCTGTATCTACACTGTGGTTAAATTGCACTTATCATCAGCTTGAAATTACTCTCGTGCAGATTATCTGCATAGTGAATAATTTGCTAAATTTACCCAAATTTTTACTCCCAAGCTAGCTCTCCTATGCCATCCTACATACTTTGGACTCTCCCTCACTGTAGTGAGTTGAGGGTACATTCATGATGCCAAATCCTGTTAACATATGAATGATAAAACTAAAATATAACTATTATAAAAAGTCATATATATTTTATAAATTGGGTAAATCTTTATTTTTTCAGAATTTTTAAATTTATTTTTAGTTTTCAACATTCATTTCCACAAAATTTTGAGTTCCAAATTTTCTCTCCATCTCTCCCCTAGCACTCATTCCAAGATGGCAAGCATACTGATTACTCCTTCCCCCAGTTTGCCTCTCATATACCCCCATCCCTTCCCTTCCCCCCTTGCCCCTTATTTTCCTGTAGGGCAGGATGGATTTCTATACCCCATTGCCTGTATATCTTATTTCCTGGTTGCATGTAAGAACAATTTTTTAACATTTGTTTTTAAAACTTTGAGTTCCAGATTCTCTCCCTTCTTTCCTCCTCACCCACCCCCACTGGGAAGACAAGCAATTCAATATAGGTTATACATGTGTAGCTATGCAGAACATTTCCATAATAGTCACGTCATGAAAGACTAACTCTATTTCCCTCTATACTATCCTGCCCCCCTTTATTCTATTTTCTCCTTTGATCCTGTCCAAAAGTTATATATCTTAAAGCCACAAATTTATTGTTAATTAAATTAATTAATTAAATTACTATATATTATATAGTATAATTAAATAATTGTTGCATTACCTGCATAGCAACTCTTCTCCTTTAGTTGTTAATTGAAAGCCAACATTTTCATGCTACTGTGAGTTTGCATCTACTTTGAAAATTAATAAATTAATATCCTCCATTTAGTTGTAGATTTTCCTGAAATAGCTATAATATAAATGCAGAAGGAAATACATGTTACTTGTATGGTAATAATGACAATATTAATAGCTAACATTTGCATAGTACTTTCTATGTGCCAGGCAGTGAGCTAAGCACTTTACAAGTATTATCTCATTTGATCCTTATGACAGCCCTGGTAGGTAGATGTTATTATTATTTCTATTTTACTGATGAGGAAACTGAGGCAGACAGCAATCAAGTGACTCAGTAAGTGTTTGAGGCTGGATTTGAACTCCTATCTTCCTGACTCCAGGTCCAGTGCTCTCTCTACTACCTGTCACTGCCTATGTGTGTATGTATGTGTATATATGTTTATGTAGACACATATGTATGTATGTGTGTATGACTGTGCACAAACCTCATGTGCCCTTTTAAAAATTAATGGACTTGGAGTCAAGAGATTTGGCTTTGAATCTGGACAAGTTACTAATTAAACTGATCTTTGGTAAAAGTCACTTTATCTCACCTAGTTTCAACTTCCTTGTCTCTAAGATGGAGACAATAATATTTTCCACTTCATCTTCGTGGGGATGTTGTAAAGATCAAAGGAGGTTGGGGCAGCTAGGTGTCTCAGTGAACTGAGCACCAGCCCTGGAGTCAGGAGGACCTGAGTTCAAATCCGGCCTCAGACACTTAACACAAAACTAGCTATGTGACCTTGGACAAGTCACTTAACCCCAACTGCCCTCCTTACCCTCTCCAAAAAAAAAAAAAAAAGCAAAAATAAATAGCAAAAAAAAGATCAAAGGAGTTAAAATGCATCTAAAGTGCTCTTTAAAGCAGAATCATGGGACATTTCCTTTGAGGTGGTCTGGTTCCACCGTCTCACCTTGCAGATGAGACACTGAGAGCCGGAGAGCTTGATTCTTTGCCCAGAGTCACACAAGGAATCAATAGCAGGGTTAGGATAAGAATGCAGGTCAGTAGGCTCCAAGCGCAGCACTCTCTCCACTGATTCTAGGAAATGCCAATAGGCAGGCTATGGTCATGATTATTACTGCATTGGAATGCCCTCCATTCTCCTAAACAGGAAGCTTGAACACCACTCAGTCTCTTTTCCCCACATGAAAGGGGGATGGCTTCTGGCTGCATATACTCTATCCTTGGGGCTGGGCTGTCGACATTGACTGTCTAGCCCTGGAGGAATTCAGGAGACTATGTTCCAGGCACAGTAGGTGGTCTGCCTAAATGAACAGAGGCAAGAGATACTATGTAAAATTTGACAAATAGATTGTAGAACAGATTGACTGGACTGCAGAGTACAGAATGTAAAATGGTCTAGGAAGGTCAGTTGGAACCACATTATGGAGGACCTGAAAGGACAGACTAAGGATTTGTATTATCCAAGATGTAATAAGGAGCCACTGAAGATTTTTGAGAAGGGGAATGACATCCTCAGACCTCTTCCTTAAGAAGGCTTAAGAAATCACTGGTTGTGGGTGGAGAATGGATTGGAAAGGGGAGAGACTGGAGTCAGGGGAACCAATTAGGAGTCCAGTACAGATGACATAGTGTTTTGAGTGCCAGACATGGAGTCAGGAAGACTCATCTTCCTAAGTTCAAATCTGGCCTTAGACACATACTAGCTGTGTGACTCTGGATGAGTCGCTTGACCCTGTTTGCCTCGGTTTCCTCATCTGTAAAATGAGCTGGAGAAGGAAATGGCAAACTACTCCAGTATCTTTGCTGAGATTGCTGAGAAAACCCCAAGTGGGGTCACAAATGGTTGAACATGACTGGAAATGACTGGATAACAAGAACGGTTCAAGTAGGAGATGATGAGAGGCTGAATTATTATGGCAGTGGGATAAATGTAGAGAAGGGGATGGATTTGAAGGAGATTGTACAAGTAAAATCAGTAGGACTTAGAAAGTCATTATGTATAGGGTAAGACTAAAAGATGATTCTACTATTTTGAGCCTGAATAACTAGGAAGAAGGTGGCATGATCAACAAAAATAGGGGAAGTTAGGAGTAGGGATAGGTTTAGAGGGGGAGTTGGTGAGTCCAATTTTGAACATGTTTGAAGTGTAAACATCATATCAATGATGTTTATTAGTCATTAAAGAGGATATATATCATTAAAGAGGAGATATACAATTGGCAGCAGGAGATGCAAGATAGGAAGGAAGGAGACTAGGGGTGGATTTATAGGTTTGGCAGTCATCTATGTAGTGATCATGCCTAAACCCATGGGAGTGACTCTCATTGCCAAAGCAGAGAAAAGAGAACCTATGACAGACTCTTTTGGAACATCCTCTTAGAGAATGAGAGGAGGATAATAAACTTGTGAAACAAACTAAGAACTAACTACCTATCAGAAAGTCCTGGGAGTCGTATTATAGGGAGCACATTAACAAGCTGGAGCTTATAAACTTATTACGCCCTCCCCTCTTCCTAACTTCTCTATTACCATGGAGATACCACCATCCTCTTAGTCATCTAGACTTAAAACTCAGGAATCGCCCTCAACTCCTCCCTCCTTCTCATCTCACATGCTTCCCCTGCCAACCTTCCCTGTTTCCAGGCCTGTCTATTCTACCTTCATGACATTCTCATTTATGCCCCCTGGTGCAGACCCTCAGCACCTTAGGTCTGATGGTGGATGTCCCTGCTTCAAGTCTCTCCCTACTCCAATCCATCCTCCACTCTACTGTCAAATTGATCTTCCTAAAACACAAATCTGACTGTTATCTGATCACATAGCTCCTTCCCCCATCCCATTCAATAAACTTCAGTGGCTCCCTCTGGCCTCCAGAATCAAATATAAAATATGAAATCCTCTGACTTTTAAGGCACTCATAACCTGGTCCCTTTCTACCTTTCCAGTCTTATTATACCTTGTTTCCCTCCATGTACTCTACAATCCAGTGACACTGGTCTAATTGCTGTTCTTCTCTTAAGACACTCTATCTACCTATTTCAAATTTTCACTGCCTGTTCGCTGTTCCTGGAACTCTTACCTCCTATTCTCCTGGCTGAAATCTCACAGTCTACAAGAAGCCTTTGCTGATCTCCTTTAATATGCATGCCTTCCCTCTGTTGATCGTCTCCAATTTACCCTATGTTTATTTCTACATAGTTGGGTTTTGGGGGTTTTTTTGGAGTGGAAGGCAGGGCAATTGGGGTTAAGTGAGTTGCCCAAGGTCACACAGCTAGTAAGTGTTAAGTGTCTGAGGCAGAATCTGAACTCAGGTCCTCCTGATTCCAGGGCTGGTGCTCTATTCACTGCACCACCCAGCTGCCCCAAGATAGTTGTTTGTATGTTGTTTCCTGTCATTAAACTGTGAGCTCCTTGAGAGCAAAGACTGGTTTTTTGTTTGTTTGTTTGTTTGTTTGTTTGTTTGCAGAGCTGGCAGTGGAGGAGGGTTCTTTGTATTCCCAGAGTTTTTAGCACAGTGCATGGGATATAATAGGCACTTAATAAATGCTTATCGACTTGGCTTACCTAATCACAAGAAAACTTGCAATTGTTCCATATACATGTGGATCAATTGAAAGAACTGGTAACATTTAACTCGGAGAAAAGACTTATAAGGATGTTGTTTCTTTCTTCAAATGTTTTTCTTGGGCCCAGAGCATACAATTAGGAATGAGGTCAGAAATTATAGAAAGGGAGATTTTGGTCCAATTATGATGGGAAATTTCTTAAAAATTAAAGTTATTGAGGAATGGAATGAATTACCTTCTTGTAAGGTAATGAGTATCCTGTCATTAGAAATCTTGGAGATAACTCTGAAGAAGATTCTTTTCTCACATGACCTCCGAGATTCTTTTCAACTTTGAGATTCTGCGATTTTGCTTTACTTCAGACACATTATAGATTAATTAAGTTTTTCTAGGGTGGTCTGGGAATCTAAGTATCATTTATGATTTTAAAAAATAGGAACACACATTCCTGTATCTCCTACACAACACTTTTTGAATCCTTCTCATACCAATTATTAATGGTTTCCCACCACCAATATTGTTGTTTAGTCATTTTTTTCAATCCTGCCTGACTCTTCATGACCTCCTTTTCGGGATTTTCTTGGCAAGATACCAGAGTGATTTGACATTTCCTTCTCCAGTTCATTTTACAGATGAGGAAATTGAGGCAAGCAGGGTTAAATGACTTGCCCAGGGCTACATAGCTAGTAAGTCTTTGAGGATGGATTTGAACTCAGGCATATCAATCTTACTGACTCTGGGCCAGGCATTCTATCTACTGCATTACCTAACTGCCCTTACCACCAATATCACTTGTATCTTTACCCATTGTTTCTTTCCTGGACTCTCACTCCCAAAAGAGTGTAAGCTCTACTGGGGCAGGGATTTTAGCTTTTGTCTTTTTATCTCCAGCACTCAGCACAGTGCCTAGCACATGGCAAGCCCTTAATAAACGAATATTGAATTGAATTAAATACGTTTTTTGCAAATAATCTATTATCGATTGGGAATTAGGAGGAAAGAATATTTGATTAGATCAGAAGGTCTCTGATAATTCCTCTGTACATTCAGTTTCAGTAATGATTTATGAGACTAGTAATTTATGGCATATAGTATGAGGCAGGTAGGTGCTGAAGAATGCTGGACTTGGAGTCCGGAAGGTCTTAGTTTGAATTTGGCTTTGGACACTTGCATTAATTAAACAGCACAAAAGTCAAAACGGAAGTGTTGATACATTGAACCTGTGGGAAATAGGGGGTTAGGTTTCCATGATGACCCAAAACTGTGATCTTTGGCTAGGGATTGTTGAGAATACACTTTTCTGCATACAACTCTTCATAACAAAACATTGATTCTGACCATAGGCAGTTTTCTTAACACAGTATCCATGAAATAACCCATAAAATGCAAGAGACAAGAGAGGTGACAGAAGGGGAAAAGGAAGAGGTTGCAATGTCAGAAGGAACCAGAGGTAAAAAAGGGAAAAGCACAACTTGCCTTCTCTACTCTCCCTTTTGGCTCGGTGGTTGGACTGTTCCCCAGTGAAAAGCACGTGTCTCAGGGTATCTGGCTCTGTCAGACAGAGCTTGGAACTCCAGGCTGGGGTTGGCCCTGCCTTACCTGGCTCTTCTCTGCCCTGACACTAGGATGCTGGGAGACATGGGCAGCAGGGGAGACAGGGCCCTCAAGCATCTGTGACCATCATCTCACTCACCCACAGGCTTAGCTGCTTTTCTGTTTTTTCACTTCCTTCACTGGGTACTTGAGAGGTTACGTTAGCACTTTCTGGAGTGGATGCATAAATACTTCCCTCCTTTTTGTGGATATAAAGAATCTTTGATTCATCAACACCAAACTCACAGTAACTGTGGATGCTGACATTCCAGCATGAAGTTTATCTAACACCTTTATTTTCTCACTAAGCTGCATCATTGACTTTGCACACTTGGGCTTAGAACCTAAAGAAGTTGCACACTCCTTTGGGGGCATAATTGCAACAAAGAGCTTGAGTTTTAAAGGTAAACCATGAAAGTATAAAGCAAATGCATGAGGCCTCTTTCCAATGACGGGGTGAATAAGACTAGCGAAGGGCCTCCTAGGATACCAGCCGTGCCGCAAACTGTGTGCATTGCACCTCTCATTTTTCCCCCACTCTCTTACATAGCTGTGAATGTGCTTTGCCAATGGGAAAGTGAAAATGAGGTTACTGATAAAATCACAGGAATGCTTAAAGTCCCTACAGTTAAACACGGGAATGTTGAGAATTGATTGTACTTAGCTGTGTGGCAATTTCTCTCTGAGTCAATTTTTTCTGTAGTTGAGCTGTTTCAGTCTTGTGAGATCCTTCATGACTCTATTTGGGGTTTTCTTGGCAGAGATACTGGATTGATTTGTCATGTCCTTCTCCTGGCATATAGTAAAGGCTTAATAAATATTCGTTACCTTCTTTTCTTAAGAAAACCAAGCCTCCTTTACTTTGAGCTGGGGTGGGGACCCTGGAGCCCTGAGGCCACATGTGACCCTCTAGGTCCTCGGGTACAGCCCTTTGACTAAGTCCAAGTCCCACCCCCGCCTAAGCCAAACATCCCAAATTCTTTCAGCCTGGGCTTGTACCACATGTCACGGTTTCGAGTCTTTTCAACATCTTGCTTGCCTTTCTCTGACTATGCTCCAGTTTATCAACATCTTACAAAGTGGAGCCCAGAAATAGGGGCAACATTTCACACATAGTTTGCCAAGTCTAAAGACAATAGGGCCATGACTGTCCTTGTTTGAAACATTTTGCCTTTCTTAATAGTCTGACTTTAATACAGTTCAATGTCAATGAAATGAGGATAACAATAAATCGGCCTCACAAGGTTTTTGTGAGAATCAAATGAGATAACGTGTAAAGGGTTTTGCAAATCACCAAGTAGCATATAAATGTTGCTGGTATTCTTACCTACTTTCCAAATCATAAAAAAATTCTGAAAAAATGTGAAACTTTTGGAATTTACAAGAAAAAAATTAGCATAGATTTCCTTTAAGTGGGGAAACATGCTATTATGTTTAATGTGTGTTATATATGAACGTATATCGTTATACAAAAATGTAATCCATGCACCCTCATTCAAGTTGTCATGTCCTAGGATTCTCTTCTTTTTCTAGCTCTCCTTCTCACTTGATTGTACAGAAGTTATTTTATCCCTCAGGGTCTCCATTGTAGCTCTTCTGATACGTAAAATGCTCTAGTTAAGGTCTTTTCCAACTCAGAGATCAGGATGTAGTTTTCACTTGAAGTGAGATATAGGGAGACTTTATTAAACAAAAAGTAGTACTTCCTAATCTCTCCCTGAAGGTGGCGCTGTGTGCAGAGAAAAGGATTGCTGCCATTTTATTCTGACTTAATTAAGCAATGCCATCTTTCTCTTTTTCCCTCCTGGTATATCTTTATCATCAGACAGCTTTCGTAACTTTTTATTTGTTTTTCGTATTCTCTTTTCATTTAGTAGGGTACTATTTTTTGCTTGTAGTACATACTTCCACTCATGGGGAGATTGCCAAAATTTTAAATTGTGCCTTGCCCAATACCAGTTCATACTGCATGACCTCAAAAGCACACCCTTCCTTGTACCCTTCCACTGACAAATATGTTGTATTTTCTGCTTCTCAATTTACTGGATTGAACATCTGTTATCAAAGTGGTGTGTATTAATTTAACAGTCTTTGTTTCTAAAGGCAAGAATAGTTCCTTTGTATTCTATGTTATTATACCTGTCTTTTCACAATTCTTCCTAGTATATTTTCTTCCAGAGCGAGATTTTAAACCGATAGGATTGTCATTTTTAGGGCCTGTCTCCATCCTATGTTTAAACAAAAAAAAAAACTTTTTTTTTTTTTTTTTTGCTAGTTGCCTGAAATGACAAACATTGGCTGCCATGATTTTGTCTAATACTGGAAATGAAAGTCAGAAGAGTGAAAGATTCCCAATGACTTCATTTTTCTTCCCAAAGCAAGGCAAGGGAAAATTGTAAGATTTATTATTATTATTTTTAAGATTGGCTCTAAATAACCTTTCTTTATAGAATTTGTATAAAGTGGGTTGGCTTTATTCATAAGCAAAAGTGGTCCTACCACCAAAATGATTTCTTCTATTAAAGTGTTGAAAATTCCTTGTTTGAGACTTCCATTTTAAAGAGATTAAAATGCAAACAATCCTTAGAAGTATAACACTTTAAGCCTTTATCAGGTAGTACTTTAAAAAGGATTTGTTTAATTCTCTTAAGAACTCGGAAAGTGGAGGCACCACTTAAGCTTTTCTTATTCTGTGTATGTAGCAGGATTTGGCATCATAGGATGTTGGTTTAAACACTAAGTCTGCCACTTACTACTCCTGTGCTGCTGTGTGACCTTGAGCACTTGTTTAATCTCTCTAGGCCTCAGGTTCCATCTCCAGAATGAGAGCACTGGACTTGATGATCTCTGAGGTCACTTACAACAATAGGTCTACAATCCTATGAAGCCCAACATTTTGGGGTTGAAAAGGACTTCAGAAATCATCTAGTCCCATCTATGGATGAAACAGCAACCCTCTCTGCCTGAAAAGAGGAAAGTGACAGGCTCCCAGGGCAGCCCCGTTCCAATTTTGAACACTTTTTATTGTTAAAACATTTTTCTTATTATGAAATTGAAGTCTTCCTATGTGTAGTTTCTACCTATGGTTTCTTGCTCTGTAGTCTGGGGCCAAACAGAACGTGTCTAATCCCTTTCAAATGTTTAAAGATTGTTTTCAAAGTAGATTGGATAGAATGCTAAACCTGGAATCTGAGAGCCCTGAGTTCAAATTCAGTCTCAGACACTTACTAGCAGTATGACCCTGGATAAGTCACTTAACTGCTATCTGTCTCAGGTTTCTTGATTGAAAAATGAGAATAATAATAGCAACTACTTTCCAGGGTTGTTGTGAGGATCAAACTTCTGACCTACTCCTCATCTTTCCAGAATTCCCAGTAAATGAGATAATATTTGTAAAACACTTTACACAGCGACTGGCGCATGTCATTGTTGTTCAGTGGTTTCAGTCTTGTCTGACTCTTCATGACCCTGTTTAGGGTTTTCTTGGCAAAGATACTGGAGTGGTTTGCCATTTCCTTCTCCTGGCACATAGCAAAGGCTTAATAAATGCTTGTTACCTTCTTTCCGTAAGACAAAAAACCTCCTTGACTCTAAACTAAACATCCTCCGCTCTTTCAGCCCATTCTGGTATGGCATGTCATGGTTTTGAGTTCTTTGAACAACTAACTTGCTTTTCTCTGGCTATGTTCCAGCTTATCAACATCTTACAATGTGGGGCCCAGAACTGGGTGCAACATTTCACACATAGTTTGCATGACCTTTCTTGTTTGAAACATTTTGCTATTCTTAATAGTCTAGGTGAGAATAATGTGGCTCTCCCCCTCGTTTCACAGATGAGGAACCTCATATTAACAGCCTAATGTCAAGTTAGAGTTTTTGGCTGCTATGCTCTCTACTGCTTATGAATATTAAGCTTGTGGTTGATTATAAATCTGAAATACAAACTCTTGTCTAGCCATGTTTACCTCATCTTCTACTTATGCACTTGACTTTTTGAACACATATGTTAAATTTCATTTTTATCCTTATTCAGTTACAATTTAGATTTGGACTATTATTCCATCTTGTCCAAATCTCATTGGTTCTCATTTCTATGAGGGAGTGCTCTACCTCTCAGATTGTGTTATTACACAGTCAATAAGCATTAAGTTACAACCATGTGCCAACCATTTGGGCTAAGTACTGGGGAGACAAAGACCAAAGTGGAAGTCCTTGCCTTCAAGGCACTTACAATCTATATAGGAAAACAACGTGTAACATATGTCAACACAAATTCTGGGCAAAGGGAAGCACTAGAAACTCAAGGGTTTGGGAAAGACCTAATTAGTTTGGATTTGAGGTAGAAATGAAGGCAGTGTGCATTCTTGACATGGGGTGAGGGTAGCCTGTACAAAAGTAGAGATGGGAGACAGAATGTAGTATGTGTTTGAACTGGACAGTGTGTATGAAGTGGAGTAACATTTTAATAAATCTAGAAGGACAAACTTGAGTCAGATTGTGAAGGGCTTTAAATGCCAAGTAGAGGAGTTTATCCCTGAAGCTACTGGGACTCCCAAGAACTCGTTGAATAGAGGAGTAGCATGGTCAGTGCTTTGGCCATGACTTTGGCAGATTTGTGAAGAAGGGACTGGATCGAGAAGAGACTTGAGGCATGGAATACCATAAGAAGACTATTTTGATAAACCAGACAAGAGGTATTGAGGGTTTGAATTTGGGTGGTGGCTAGAGGGTGGCTAGAGGAGGATGTAAAAGATGTTCTGGGGGTAAAATTGAAAACACATAGACCCCAATTGAATATACAGAGAAAAGAGGAGTGAAGAGTTGAAGGATGACCATGGTGTAGAGAATATGAGTGACTAAAAGATTGGTGATACTTTCAGTAGAAATAGTGAATTTAGGAAGAGAGAATGTTTTGGAGGAAATTTTTTGGAGTCACCTGTATAGAGATGATAATTGTAAACCCATTCTGATGTGACCACAGAAAGTATAGAGAGAAGAAAAGGATCTAGAACAAAGCTTAGGGTTACACGCACACTTGGAGATAAGACATGAATGATCATCCAGCAAAGGAGACCTACAAGGAGTTACCAGACAGATAGGAGGAGAACAAGAAGAGAGCCCAAATTTGGTATCAGGGTAATAGTAAATTCCTTTGTAGAAATTATAGAAGGATTGACTTTAGAGAAGAGAGCAGGGGATCCTACAATGGAGAAAAGGAAAAGGCTCTAAAATAGGAGCTAGAAAACAATGGAAGTCAAATCTGGCCTACTGTATAATTTTGGTTAACCCTGAGTTAACCCCGATCAAACAATTTATGAATTTTTTTGTCCTTTAATTTTGTGAATTGCCCATCCCAGACAAACAAATGTAGTGTGCTCTATCTTCCAGGCTTGTTTCCCAAATTAATATCCTGTGTTACCATTTCAACTCTGAATTTGCCCTGAAAAGACAAATGTGTTTTAATACCTACTATGTGAAATCAAATGGTAATTGTAAAAGAAAAAGAAAATTTACTATAAAAACATAGAAAGGGGATAATTTTTAAAAGATTAAGCTTCTCAACAGTCATGGCCCCAAACAAACCACTTTCTGGCCTCTTCCAACAGCCTGCCTTGTTCTACTGTTATTATCAGCACTCTGACTTCTCTAAGGGAGCAGGACTTTGTGGGTTAGTTCATTCCTCAGATGACCTTAAATTATTTTCTGTCTTGACATCTATATCATCACTGGGTCTCACCATAAGAATAATGAGATCAGGAATCTACTACCATTATCCAAATATTGGAAGGGAGTGGTATACAGAGACAAGAAGGATGTAATAATAGCATCAAATTCCAAAAAAGGCAATGGTAAGATCAATGAAACTTTCCAGAACTGCATTAGTTAGTCCCCAGTGTCAGACCTTGGCAGAAGATAAAGAAGTCTCAGGGTGCACAAAACCTCAGAGCAGGATGGAGTGTGCCATGTTGTTTTCTTCCTCCTCTTCTGTCCTCCTTCTTCCCAGTATAACCAACATTCCTTTTAAAAGCTCCTACCTCAGGACTATCCATCCCTCTAATGTTTTATCCATATATGATTTCCTGGAACTAGGCAGGCTGTCTCTGTCTGACCTACAGGCAGTATGGTACAGTGGAAAGTGTCTGGGAATCAGAGGACCTAGGTTCAAATGCTCCCTTTACTATTTAGTGTCTACATGAGGGGTGGGGAATCTGTGGCTTCAAAGCCACCTATGGCCCTCTAGGTCCTTGGGTGCAGCCTTTTGACTGAGTCCAAGTTTTACAGAACAAATCCTTATATTAAGTTTTATTAAGTTTGGATTCAGTCAAGGGATGCATTTGAGGACCTAGAGGACCACATGAGGCCTCGAGGTCACAGGTTCCTCACTCCTGGTCTATGTGATCTTGGGATAAGATACATATAGAAATAACTATAATACATATATTAATATATCATAACTATTTTATAAAGTATCAAGCCAAATGTTATATGTGGTATTTTATCACTAGGGGAGTTCAGGAAAAGCTTCATGGAAGAAGTAAGATATTTCATAGGATCATACATTTAGAGCTACAAGAAACTTTGGAGGTTATCAGGTTCAGCCCTGTCATTTTATAGATTAAGGAACCTAGACTCAGAGAGTGAGTCAGTCAAGTATTTATCAAATACCTATTAGTGACAGGCACCATGCAAAGTGATGGGGATGTATGAAGAAAGTCAAAAGATAGTCTGTGCTCTCAAGGAGTTTATAATCAAAAGAGGGAGAAAACAAGCAAGCATATATGTACAAGCAAGCTATGTGTAGGAGAAATAGGAAACAATTAATGAAGAAGGTAGTAGAGTTAAGAGAAGAACTTCATGTAGAAGTTGGGATTTTAGTTGGCACTTTAAAGAAGTCAAAAAAGCTAGGAAGTAGAAATGAAAAAAGAGAACATTCCAAGCATGGGAGACAGGCAGTGAAAATGTCCAGAGTGAAGAGATAGAGCATTATATCTTCAATAATTGAGAATAGAGAAAGGATTCATAATAACATGGGGAAAAGGAGAGTATGAGAGACAATATAAAATTGTTTATGATACAAAATTTAAAAGTTTTTATTCCAACAGAAATCAATAAGCCAGACTAAGAAAAATGACTTGGGGAAAACGTTTTTTCATCACACATTTTGTATTCATAATCTATAGATAATTGACACAAATCTATAAGATTAAGAGACATTTCCAATTATTGCAGATATAATTTTTTTAAGTTTTTTTTTTTTTTGGCTTCTCATTTCAAATAGTATTTTTAAAACATGTGGGAGCTTTCCTTTGGCCATTATATAAACCCAGCAATGGTATTTCTGGGTGAAAGAGTATGAATAGTTTAGTAACTTTTCCCACATAATTCCAAATGCTTATCCAAAACAGATGGGCTAATTGACAATTCAACCAACAGTATATCAATATGCCTGTTTCTCCATAGTCTCTCTGTTACTGACTTTTTTCAACTTTTCCCATTTTTGTCAATTTAATGAGTATAAATTTCAGAGTTTTATTAATTTTTTCATTTTGCTAGCAATTTGGAACATCTTTTCAAATAATTGATATTTTGTTATTCTTTCTTTGGATTTATCCATTGGAAATTGAGGGGATGCCTATCTGGGAGAATGGCTGAACAAGTTGTGGTATATGATTATAATGGAATATTATTGTGCCGTAAGAAATGACAAGCAGATGAATTTCAGAGAAATCTGGAAAACTTACACAAATTGATACAAAGTGGAGTAAGTATAATCAGGAAAACATTGTATACAGTAACAGCAGTATTGCATGATGATCAGCTGTGAAAGATTTAGCTATTCTCAGCAATATAATGATATGACAATTCCAAAAATCTCATGATGAAAAATGCTATCCACATCCAGAGAAAGATTTGATGGAGTCTGAATGCAGACTGAAGCACACTATTTTTCACTTTTGCATGTTTTTTTCCCTTTTTGGATCTGTTTTTTCTTTCACAACATGACTAATATGGAAAAATGTGTTTTGCATGATTGCACATGTATAACCTATATAAAATTGCTAACTGTCTCAGGAAGGGGGAAGATGAGGGAAGGAAGAAGAAAACTTGGAATTAAAAATGTTTTTAAATAAATGGGTTGTTTTCTTTTTTTTTTTTTGCTTTTTGGAGGAGACAAGGCAGGGCAGTTGGGGTTAAGTGACTTGCCAAAGGTCATACGGCTAGTAACTGTTAAATTTCTAAGGCCAGATTTGAACTTAGGTCCTCCTTATTCCAGGGCCAGTGTCTGATTCACTGCACCACCTGCCACCCCGAAATGAATGTTAAAAATTGTCTTTACATGTAATTGGGAAAAATAAAATATTATATAAAAATTAAAAAAGAAAATTGATTATTCATCTCTTTTAACTACTTTTTTATTGGTAAATGGCTCTTAATCTTATAGATTTGTCAGTTACTTAGAGATTTTGAATGTCAGATCTTTGGTGAAAAGGTATTTTCTCTAATCTATCTTTTTTCTTCTTATTCTGGCTACATTGATTTATAACCATATTAAAATACATTAATATAATGGAATATAATTGCACAGTAAGTAATAATTATGAATATGAAGAATATGGGAACACTTTTATGTATGAGTATGGAAAAAATAATAAAGAAAAAAAGAATAATATAAACAATGCAATGATGCAATGTAAATGGCAACAGTAAAATGCAGTAAAACCAGTTAGACATGTTGGACAATGTTCCTTCCAAATTTCTACAGTTAAAATACAAATCTATCCTTTTTGTTAGCAAACAGGAAAATAAAAAAATGGAAAATGATTTTTGCTGTCAGTCAAAATCACTACATTAGCTGAGTTTGCTCCATTATTATTTCAAAGCAATGTTCTATTGGGGGAGTATTGCTTATTGGGAAATGATGGATGTGTCCAAACAAAATCTGTCAATAAAAATAATAATTTAAAAAGCATTCAACCAAGGACAGATTCTTGCAATATTCCACTAGAGGCCTCTCTCTAGGTGGCCATTGATCAATTAGCCATCATTTCTTGGGTCCAGCTATTTGCTGAGTTTTCAATCCATCTAATTGTAATGGTAATTTGGAATAGTGTATAAAATGATGACCTTGTTATCAAGAGATGCAGATTTCAAGGTACTGACTAGCTGTGTGATTCACCTGTTGAGGCCTTGTTTCCCTCATTTACAACATGGAGACGAAGTCTGTACTGATGAAAGTAATCAGCTAAAAGTCAAAAGCACTTTATTTTGATCTGTTCTCATCTATTCTACAGATTTCTGTCTCATCTAAAATGTTAGTATGAGAAAATTTATCAAATGCCTCACTGAGAAGCAGATATGTTGTGTTTATGGCCTTATCTATTATGTCTTGTATCTTGACAGAACTTAAAAAATATTCCTTGATTGACAATTGATTCTCCTATTTACTAGTCAAGCATAAGCAATAATAAAGATAATGACCTT
The DNA here is from genome assembly GCA_028646515.1 of Pseudochirops corinnae. Taxonomy (NCBI): domain Eukaryota; kingdom Metazoa; phylum Chordata; class Mammalia; order Diprotodontia; family Pseudocheiridae; genus Pseudochirops; species Pseudochirops corinnae. The sequence goes on from JAQQSV010000232.1 coordinate 108,850, forward strand.
ATATAGCTCTAAATTTTACAAATCACATTTTTATCTGTTCTATGTAGCAGCAGAATTTAGTCTTAGCACTGGAAAATTCCAGGGCCATTGGGAAGCTTCCCCAAAGCATAAAGCGTTTGATTTCTTTAGGCATGATATCAGGCAAAATTTTTTCCACATTAGTCACCTCTAAACTGGATCACTGTGTTCTCTGCTAATTAGTATCCCTGCTTCAAGTCTCTCCCTTTTCCAATCTATCCTCTACGTGTTTGCCACAATGATATTCTTAAGGCACAAGTCTAACCATGTTATTCTTTTACTGAAGGACCTTCAGTGGCTCCCCATTACCCATAGAAAAAATATTCTGTCATTCAACAAGTATTTATTAAATGCTGACTAAGTTTGGTGAAAAAGTATTTTCTCTTCCTTTCTCTTTCCCTTCTCATTGAACAAAAAAAAACCCAAAAACCAAAAAACAAAAGAAAACCTTGTAATATATCTGTATGGTCCAGCAAAACAAATTCCTACATTGAATGTGTCCAGAAATGTATCTCCTATTACATCCTGAGTTCATCTCCTCTCTCTCAGGAGGTAGAGAGTATGTTTCATCTTCAGTCCTCTGGAATAGAGTTTATCTTTACACTGATTAGATTTTTTCACAGTTGTTTTTCTTTATAATACTGTTATTGTATACATTATTGCCTTAGTTCTGCTCATTTCACTTGCATCATAATAGAATCTTTCCCAGTTTCCTCCAAAATTGTCTATTTAGTTATTTCTTATGGTACAATAACATTCCATTACATGAATATGTCAAAATTTATTTAGCTATTTTCCAAAAGGCTTCCATCCCCTTAGTTTTGTTTTATTTACTACTACAAAAAAGAACTGTTATAAATATTTTTGTACTTAAAGAATTATTTTCCTCTTTCTACCACTTTTTCAATCTTTTAATTTTGTTTTTAATATCTATTGTTGTCTCATCGAGTCTTTCTCTGTTTGATCCATTCTTGTTTTCAGGGTGTTAATTTATTGGGTAAGAATTTCCACTGTGTAGCCTAAGATCTCAATTCTCCTTGCCATTCTTTCTTCCCTAGCCATTCCATTTTGTATTTCTTGCAGACACTTTTGCAACCCTTGTGGTCAGGACATTCTTTTTTCCCCCCTGTGAACTTTTTTTGGGACTTTTTATAAAGTATCTTCTTTGCTGTTTACCCCCTTAGACATCTCTGAATCTGAAATATTTTCTCCTAGTATTTGGTATTTTCTTTGGTTTGCTCATATCAACAGGCTCCATATATGGCCTGGAGTCCTAAGATTGGGTCAAACTTTGTTCCTGTACTCTTGGATTCTGTGGGCAGGCTGCACTTGGTCATGAGTATGGTCCAGCATAAGAGTGAAGACTAGGTCTGTAAAGCCAAGCATGAGCAGCTTTCCAGAGGACTGCTACTGTGAACAACTTTAAGGTTTTGATTACATAGTATAGTGAACTCTCTATTTATTCAGCAGTAAATTAAAGCAAAACACTCACAGAAACAAAGTACAGCATTCACAATGTTATAACATAACAAGTTATCACTAAAGTGGCCACATAGTTTTCACTGAAATGGCCACATAGTTTTAAACAAAAGATATCATTCAGTAAGTCCTTAATTCAATCATCCTTAAGGAGCAAGCCTCCTTAAGGGACACAAAGTACAAAGGTCAAAGTTCTCCACTCCCAGGCCAAGTAAATCATGATCTTCTCAGTAAGCATTAAGTACCCAAGAAGAGGTCTTTTCATCTTGACTCGAGGCTGACTGTGCAATTCCATGGTTCCTCTTTCATGAGTCCAGCTCCTACCTGAATCTACCCAACTGTCACCTGGGTTCAAAGGCAGGCAGCTCTCAGCTCCTCGTCCAGCTCCTTGTCCAGTTCCTCATCAAGTTCCTCATTCAGTTCCTGTTCCATATTGAAGCTCATGGTGTACAGTCCAACTCAAGTCCTTCACAGTTTCTGTTTCTGGAAAGACAAAGCTTAAAAGAGCCACAATAATATTCATGCACATTCTGGCACCATCATCAATTCACTGTCTGACTGTGAAATCAACACACACCCACAAACAAGGTCCAAGAGGTCAACACAAATCATCAGTATAGAAATCAACACAGACCCACAAACAAGGTCCAAGAGGTCAACACAAATCATAAACATAGAGATCAACACAGACCCACAAACAAGGTCCAAGAGGTCAACACAAATCATAAACATAGAGATCAACACAGACCACAAACAAGGTCTGAGAGATCAACACAAATCATCAGTAAAGTCCCAGGACCTCCGAAACTCTCCTCCAGGACCTCTCTAAACAGACAACCAGAAAATCCTCTTTCAGGGCTTCCAGTAAGGTCCCAGGGCTTTTGTACAAAATATTACAAACAAAAATCTATACAGAAAGAACAGACAAACAGAGTGCTGGGATACCACAAGTTTTCTCCTTCTCAACTCTGGCCACCACAAGAGTTCTCTTCTCAGTTCTGCTCTTTCCCAGCTTAGGCTTCTCCTTATGTATGGTTATTAGCTCCTCCCCTTCCTGTACCATCAGCAACAGCGGTTCACAAGTTGTGGGGTTCCCAAGTTTTGTTTCTTAACAAAGACTTGATATAATCATGGACAAGGCTTAAAAGAAACTTGAACTGAAACAAGGTGCTAAATTATTAAATAGCTGAAACAAAAGTACTTCTTTGCTTGCTATTGACCACAAGTTCCCATCGTTTTTAGGAACTGTTTGGCCTTATCTCCTTTTGTGGCTCAAGCCCAGACTGTCTGGGTTCTAGGTTGGGCCAGGACTACTTGGCTCAATGTCTTTCTTCTGCCATGGCCAGCACTCCAAGATGCCCTCCTTCTGAGTCATTTTTCTCTTACTGCTATGAAGACTCATAAGCTGTCCTATACTGCACTCTTGCCAGAAGGTTCTGGGGCTGCCCCATCTGGGGCCTTTCTCCTCCTTTCTCCTGTTGTGGATAACTGGCTAGCTCTTCTTGGAGCTCCTCTTCCTTTGTTGAAGGCTTTGAGAATTGCCTTCCACCTACCTTTGTCTACTTCAGGGTGGAGGTGACCAGGGCAGAGTGGAGGAGTCTACAGATAATTCTCTTGTGCTGATTCTGGGCTCTTCTAGGTCCAAATATACCCCTATCTCTCCAATGTCACTTTTCCTGACACTATTCTAGGAACATGCTATACTTTTATAGTCATCCATTGTATTTTCCTTATCTTCTGTACATCTTTAAAAATCCAATTTTAAAAAAAGAATTGCTTTTGTGTAAAAAGTGTTGAACATGACTTATGGAATCTCAATTCAAGCTCAAATTCTGGATCTCCCCCTTATTCTTCGTGTGACCATGGGGAAGACACTTAACCTCTGTGTGACCTAGTTCCTTAGCTATAAAATGAAGCGATTCAACTAAACAAACACTGAGATCCCTTCCAGCTCTCTATGAGTTGGTGATCACCAACTCATATTTGTCATCAGAATTTTAGTTTTTAAGAAAACTATTTCAACAAATATTTCCCAAATAATTCCTCCTATAGCAAAATTTCTAATAGGGTGAATATGATTAAGATCACTTTTAACTGCTGGAGTTCACTTATTGTTAATAGAAAAGCAGAATTTGTATTTTAACCTTTATAGTATGATACCAATATTGCCTGTTGTGCTTGACCCAGGTTTTGTTGTCTTGTTGTACTTATACAGTTGTAATCATTGGGTATATTGTTCTTATGGTTCTGCTTTTTTCACCCTCCATCACTTCAGAGAAAAATAATACTTGTAGAAAGTCATCATATTCATCATACCAATAATAGTCTATTAAATTTGCATAATAGTTTTTTCTGCTATTTTCTGTTCTCTTTGTATATATACATATGTATGCATATATATGTATATGTATACATACAAACATAAATATATGCACATATATATTCTGTTTCTAGTGCTTTATCACAAAATAAATATCGCTCTGAACATCTTGATGCATTTTAAAAAATGTTTCAATAACCTCTTTGGGAGCATGAGCCCCAAAGTGAACTTTCTGGGTTAAATTTTAATAACTTTTAATAACTTTTAAAATAACTTTTTAAAATTTTAATAACTTTTCTTACATAATCCCAAATTGTTTCCCCAAACAGTTAAACCAATTCACAGCTTCACTAGCAGTGAATTAATGCGCTAGTATTTCAAAAGCGTAACAATTTTTCCCCAGTTTCCCTCATTTTAGGGGTCTGAAGTTATAGCTCAGGGTTGTTTTAATTTAAATTAACTGGATTATTAGTGATTTTGAAGTTTTAAAGATGATTCTTAAAAGTTTGTATTTTTACTTTTGAAGAATATTCCTATCCTTTAAATAGCTATCAGGGAATGTCTCAAAATCCTTCCTCCCTCCCCTAACTCTCATATTCCATAACCCAATTCACCATATCTTGGCTTCTCCTCACACTTTGTTTTGTTCCTCTTCAGCTCCTGCTGATGGTGATCTCTTTCATTTTCCCTGAGATACACTCCCTCCCAAACTCTTGTGTGTCCCAGTCTCTGATCACTTTGTTCTGCTATTCAAGAGCCCTCCTCTTGTTTTCTCACCTCTTTGTTTCAATGACCATCACTTCCTCTCCTTCTCTAGGCTATTTATTTTTTATAACCCAAGTCAACTGCTGATCTTTCTTTGTTCCTTCAGTGATTCATATGTACCTTGACTTTTACCTAAGCTTGTGGTCATACAGAAGAATTTTGTTGCTGCTGTTCAGTTAAGTTGTGCCTAACTCTTTGTGGCCCCATTTGAGTTGTTTTGGCAAAGATACTAGAGTCATTTGCCAGCTTTTTCTCCAGCTCATTTTACAGATGAGAAACTTTAGCAAACAGGGTGAAGTGACTTGCCCACAGTCACATAGCTAGTAAGTATCTGAGGCTGGATTTGAACTCATGAAGATTAGTCTTCCTGATTCCAAGCCCAGTGCTCTATCTCCTGTGCTGCTTAGCTGCCCACTACAGAAAGATATCCTTGGGATATTACAACATATGTGGATAGAAACATGAATCCTGATTGACCTAGAGAATACTGAGCATGACACCATCTCTCTTTCCCTCCAGCCTAGCAAGGTATTTATTTTATTTTGTTCCATGTACTTGTCAAAGACAAATGTGGACAGAGGACCTCCTGGGAGATGATCAAGGGAGAGACTTTGAATGGCAGACTGGAGCCCTCCAGGCTACAGAAGTATATGGGAACTGACCCAATCACAAATCTTAACCTCCAGAGTTTGCAACTGTAGAGACTACTGAGAGAGTAACTCTGTTGGCTAAAATCATTCTTTCTTTCTCTTGTTGAGATTTTATCTCATTAACAATGAGATTTTATCTCATTAACAGCTGAAGAACTCCTTTACTCTTGTGGGTTCTCTGCAATAGTCAAATCTGTAGAGTTTCTCTAATTTGCATTTGCTGTTTTACTAGAGTTCACCCAATATTCATGACAGTCTTTTGTGTAACTAGTATTTGGTGTAGAAGGGATAAGCTGGTAAATGCAAGTTAAGCCTACTTTCTCCCCTAAGAGTGATTAGGGAAGTGGCTTTTATTTTAAAGCCCTAACCATCATATTTCTAGACTAGAAATATTTGAGGAGTGGCAGATAGATATCATTCTAGTTTAATAACCCTCTTGCAGATGGGAGGAAAGACTAACCAACTTGAGCTGTCCTGGATCTTGCTTATCCCTTTCTCAAGATAGAAAATGGTGTAAACATGGCCCTTCTCTTAGTCTCTGCAAAGATAGACCAGACCTCAAATCATGTTTCTCTATGTCACTGTGAGCCACATTTATTTATCTAGTAGCACTGTGTAATGGTAATGGGAATTTGAAGATCTTCCCTGCTTTGAAAATATATCCTGCTCCCTAATAGGCTGAATGTAATCACACAGAGCCTGCAGTGGGAGGAGTTTGCTAAATGGTGGTGCAGAGCCCACAGGAAGCTAGGAGTCAGAGCAAGCTAGACTGAAGGGAGGAGAGGACTCATCTGAGTGAGACAGTTAGACTTGTGAGTAAATGCTGGTGTTTGCCACCTGCTGTGACAGCTAGGCTAGTGTTGGTTTGTGGAAAGACTAAAGAATGGTTCTCTGCTATGTTATGGCTTATTAATTTCTTTGTTACTATTATGGAATCAGTTTACTGGTTTTGGGATTTGGTTTTCTGGTGTCTGAACAAATGTTTTGCTTTTGTCTTCTGTATGGAGGGTCTGTTATATTTTGCAATTGAGCACTATGCTGGAATATTTCTAGTTACTATAAGTGCTGTAAATATTGCATTGGTGCTACATATCCTTCCTTCCCCAAACCCATACACATATCATACACTGAGGCAAGGTGGTTTTCCTCAAGGCCATAGTCTTGTCTCCACCTTGAATTATGTAAACACTGGGTCAACACTTAACCATTTAAATTTTTAGGATTTGTTTACCTTTTGTGCTTCATTCATCAGCTGTATATGTTTCAAAAGCTCTGCTCAACTCTACTTTTTCTCAAAAGTAATGTTTGGAAATAATTTTGTGTGCATGTGTGTGTGTGTATTTAAAATCCATTCCCCCCACCCTGCACCCCCCATTGGAGTTTTGTCAGTTTTGTAGAGTATATTTTCTCTGGATGCAAATCATTTTCATTTATTTTTTGATGTATCATATTTTAGATTTTTTTTTCATTAATTTTTCATTATTCATGAGTAGTTTTAGGTGATTCAGACCAATGTACCTTAGTAAATGATTTGTCTCCTTTTGGTAGTACTTTGTAAGATTTTTTTTTCTTTTGATTTGAAAGGTCTGGTTCTTAGTGATTACATAAAATGAGCTAAACTTGGGAATCTCTTCTAATAACTAATCATTTATTATCCAGACCCATCACTTCTTAATTTTTCAAATAAATGATAATTCATTAACTTCACTTGACATAACCATTCTATTGTTCATTATGGTAAAATTAGGTCATCTTTTTGTTTCACATTTGATCTAATTGGTACCTTTTTGTGTTGGACTTTTTGGGAATATTTTAGATAGCCAGAACTTTTCCACATCTTCTTTCACTGTAGGTTCTCTCTTTCCTCAAATTTCTCTGCTTCTAAAGTCTGTATTGTATAATTTTTTATTGTAGTTGAATTTTTCTCTTGTTCTTTGTACCACTTTGACTTCTTGCATCACCTTAATATTTTGGCATTCACTTTTGTCATTTAAGAGTATCAAAAATCTTTGACTTTTTTGTTTACTATATTTCATTCTTCATGTTTCTTTTTTTTCCTTCACCTTTAAATGGGCAATATGATGTTTGAGTTTCTTACCATCCATTCACTGATATGGGTGAATGGGACATCCTGAATTTTAAAGAAAAGGAACTGAGCTTTCTAGGAAATTCAACTGCAAAGAGTCAGCTGGGGTTCTAGTACTTGGAATCCTGTTAGGGAGACCATAGCTCCTTTGCCTAGAGTACTAAGAAGTATTAAGGTACTTTCAGAAAGAACAAAACCCCAAAACCTAATTTCAGTGGATATTTAAGTTCTGGGCATTCCAAAAGTGTACCTAGGACCCTAGGCCAGAGCATCAGCTGAACTTGAAGCTGGAGGCAGTGGTGACTACAGCTAAGCAATGAAACACGATCTAGCTGAGACTCAGAGATGAAGGTTGGTGGCACTTTAAGGAAATATCAGCCCCCCTATAACCCTGCAGCATATAAGGTATGGGGCAACTTGGTCTTAGAGGACTTGACCATGTGTGTTGGCTATGTATGTTCCTCTCTCTTAGTATATTCTATGTATATAACCACTCTTTGCAAGTAGGCATATTTCTGGTAGAGTGTTCCTCCAAGTTGATGAGATGTTTATTCACACTGTTCTTCACATGTCATTGTAGTAAATGCCTTGACTTAAATGAGTCAAATGGTAGACCACTATAGTTTCAGGAGTATAGACCCACAGAATGTCTTGAACCAAATGTAGTCATTCCCTATAATGAACCAATCTGCAACTGGGAATTAAGGGGGTAGTTTAGGGAGGGCACTAAATTAAGTATCATTTCTGATATTTGTGTTAAGAATGGATTTTGAAAGTATGCTGGTTCTTCAGTCTTTCCTATTCCAATTTAATTCCAATGCAACCTCTGAAGCTGACACACAACAAAGTATGGATCAATCAAATCTCTGATGCTTGTGCTAATTTTGGTCTTAACAACTGACACCAAGAAAACACAGGTGCTCCATCAGTCAGCTCCACACCATCCATATGTAGAACCATCAATTACAGCAAATGGGTAAGTTTTGAATGCTGAGAATAAGTTCACTTACTTCACTTGGCAGTCTATTTTCCAGGGATTCACACACTGATAATGAGGTTGACGTACACATTGCTAGAGCTAGCGTTTGGAAGTCTCCAAAGGAAGTGTGGGAGAGAAGTATTAGACTGATTACCAAACTGAAGGTCTACAAATCTGTTGTGCTGACCTCATTGTTTGTATGCCTGTGAAACCTGGACAGTATACCAGCACCTTGCCAAGAAACTGAAAAAATTCCATTTGAATTGTCTTAGGAAGATTCTGAAGATCACCTGGCAAGATAAGATACTGGACATTGAGGTCCTTTCTTGAGCTAAACTATCAAGCATTCAAACCCTACTTCAGAGAGCGCAGCTTCAATGAGGTGGCCATGTTGTTCAAATGCCAAACATCCACTTGCCTAAAAGACTATTTTGCAGAGAACTCATATAAGGGAAGCGCTTACATGGTGGTCAGAAGAAGCAATAGAAGGACACTCTCAAGGTCTCTCTGAAGAACTTTGGAAATGATTGTGTACCATGGGAGACACTGGCAAAGGACTGGCCCCAGCATGGCATGCCCTAATCAAAGAAGGTGCTGTGCTCTATGAGCAAAACAGAATTGAAGTTGCTCAAAAGAAATGCAAGATGTGTACATTTAGAGAATCCATCCCAGATGTTCACAGGGACTATTCGTGCCCAACCTGTGATAGAGCATTCCAAGCTCATAGTCATCTAATCAGCCACAGTTAGACACACTGAAATCTAACTCTTAACATAGTGATGTCATTTTGGTCTTCTTCAAGAACAAAGGACAGGAACTAACCAACCTACCAACCTTTTCAATTTTCCAGTTTCTGCTTTATGTCATCTACTCTGGGCTTAAGAATGAAGTTGTTGCTGTTGTTTTGTTGTTGTTGTTGTTACAAGATTTTTTTCAAAAAAAGTAAATTCTAGGATTGATTCACAAAGAAAAACAAATCAAATGTCAGAAATCTTTTACAGTTACAAATGTTGATGGGAAACCCCTTTCATCTCCTACATAAAAGTAAATTCAACACTGTGTCATGTTGAGTAAATTTGCAATCATTTTTCATAATCACCCTTTTGAGCCTCACCTCTAAAAACACTAGACCTTACTGTGCGCATCTGGGCCAGTGCTGCTGTTTTTAATGCTTATTCTAACACAGTTGATGTATTGGGCATTGAGGAGGTTATTATTGTCATTGTTATTAATAGCAGCAAACACTGAAAATATTAAACACCTATTAGGGGCTGCTAGGTGGCGCAATGAATGAATAGAGCACTAGGACTAAAGTATGGAAGACATCTTCCTGAGTTCAAATTCATCTTCAGACACTAGCTATGTGACCTTGGGGCAAGTCACTTAACCCTGTTTGCCTCAGTTTCCTCATCTTTAAAATGAACTAGAAAAGGAAATGGCAAACCACTGCAGTATATTTACCAAGAAAAACCCCAAATGGGACCATGACTGAAACAACTGAACAACAAAAATAAGCCAGAAAAGGGAGACAGTCCATATCCTCCAGGAACTTACATTCTATGAGAGGGATAGAATAGATCAGAAAGAATGGTAGCCAGGGAAAGAAAATTGGATCTAGCCATTTATGGGGACTGTGGCAATATAATCTATGCTGAACAAGAGCTAGAAGGCAAAGGTGGTGAGGAATACTCTTGTTGGGGCTTTCCTTTAATCTAGATTAATTTAATTTAATCAATCTAATTCAAATAAATCCCCAAACTGAGTGGAGTAGTTCCATGAGAAGGAGGGGTCCCGGAGGTCTGGGTGGATTGACTCACAATTCTTGGTGGAGAGAGAATCTTTAGCAGGACAGATGGCAAAATGTCCATGCTGGTTACATTGAGGTTGTCTGGTGGATGGCTGGATAGTAATGGCATTGACAAAGCAGGCCATACTTAGGTATTCCTGGTATTATAATTATGGCTATAATCCAGATTTTCTCCCAAGTAGAAAACAAGATGGTAGAATTGTCATGCATTTTTCTCTTAGTTAACAGGATTAATATTTATTAAGCAACATCTGTTCTGTTTCTGTAAATTCCTCAGTCTAGAAATGTTTAGGTGCCCTCCATGCCAGCATGCTTTTTAGCATGATATTTCCAGTCCTGTTGTCAAATGCCTTCAATGAGGACAAACATATCAAAGTCAGCTACCATACTGGTGATAAATTCTTCAACTTGAAACGGTTACAAGCCAAGACCAAAGTGGAGGGAGTATTGGTGCATGATTTTTTGTCTGTAGATGATTGTGCACTCAATGCAGCCTCTGAAGATGAGATGCAACAAAGTCTGTTGAGATTGATTCTCTGCTGTTTTTGCTAATTTTAGCCTAACAATTAACACCAAGAAAATGCAGGTGCTCCATCAGCCACCACACTATCCATATGTAGAACTATTGGTTACAGCAAATGGAGAAGTTTTGAATGCTGTGGAGGAGTTTGCTTACCTTGGTAGTGTACTTTCCAGGGAATTGATATAGCTCAAAAGCAACATGGGATGTACAAATTTAGAGAATCCACCCCAATTGTTCACATGGACTATTTGTGTGCCATCTGTGGTAGAACATTCCCAGCTCATGTTGGTCTAATCAGCCATAGTCGGACACACTGTAATCTGACTATAACATAGTAATGTCATTTTGGTTTTCTTTGAGAATGAAGGATAACAACCAACCAGCCATGTTCTGTAAGAGCCTAGAAGCCTGTCATTCAATCCTTTGCCCAGAAATGGTTCAGGAAAGCAGCATGATGGAGCAGAGTGTTCAGCTTGGAGGATTCAGGAGGGAGTCCTGGCTCTGCCAATTATTAGCTGTGTGTCCTGAAAGTCACTTTGCCTTGGGGGGGCTCATTTTCCTTTTCTGTAAATCTAGATCATCTAATGAGAAGATCTCCAAGGTCCCTTCTAGCACTGACATTCTGTGAGCATGTGAAATGATGCACCATTAGTGGGATGTGGGCTCAGGTACAATTCTGCTGTGGAATATCGGTGTAACTTTGGCATCAGAGATGCACAGGTTCATGGTAGCCAGTTGGCTCAGTGGATAGTGCTCTGGTCCTGGAATCAGGACAACTGGAGCTCAAATTCAACCTCAAACACTAATTAGTTCTGTTACCCTGGATAAATCATTTCACATTACTGTCACAATTTCTACAGTGGTTAAGTGGGAATAATAATAGCACCTTCCTCTCAGGATTGTTGTATCAAATGAGATAACATTTGTAAAATGCTTAGCAAAGTACCTGGCATATAGTAAGGGCTTAATTAAAGTTCGTTCTTTTTTTCATAGGAACACAACAATAAAAAAGAAACGGTTCAATTTCCTCAAGCATGATATCTAACTGTTAAGCCACTCCAGCCCAGCTTAATTAGACCAAATGATGAAGGGGACAGTGTAGGCTATTTGCCATACCCAGGTGCCCAGAGCTCCAAGACTGCTCAAGGTCCCTCAAGATGGTGTGCTCTCCAATCCCTGCCCTTAGCAGCCTATGCCATAGACCTCAGAGCACAACTTGACCCGACCTGTTTCTTCCTGCATTAACGCCCTGCTGTGGCTTCTGCTAATCTCATCAACCAGTATGTGCTAATGTGTTCTACTTCCCAGGTAACCTCAGCCTTTTTTACTGGGTGTTCTGGGGATGATAACGTCTCACTTTCAAGAAGAAGGCAGATCTTTCAGCAACCTTCAAACCATCTGCTTAGGGCATTATATCTTTATATTGGAATAACCTGTGTTCGAGTGGGCTGTACCCCCTAGTAGGCACCATGGAGTGTCATTGATAAAATATTTCTGCTGTACCATCTATCTCACTTCTGCAGGTGTGCAAACTGACGTGAAAAAACAAACACCAACTTTGTCTTGACTTCCATGGCAGATCATAGCTCAGAAAGACTAGGGCTGTTTCATTGCTTCTCCCCTGTTTACTCCAGGGAGTAAACAGGGGAGTTACCACTCCAACTTCCAGACTCTATACAGCTAAGTGTAGACTTTCACAATCATAGATCTGGTTCCACAAGCTTCAACACCTGTTTGCTGACAAAAACTAAAAAGAAATCTACCAACAATAAGAGTGCCAGCTTTGAACTCTATGCTCTATTATTAACCCCTTTCAAAACTCCTCTCACATCTGGAGAATGTAACCTATTGATTGCAATCTGATTTATTCAGTGAACGTTTCACAGAGGATGGGCCATAGGCATTGCTGCCTGCTAATTAATTACACTTCAAGGATCTGAAGATGCTATCCAGGGCCTGGTGTTTCTCAGATACTTACAGGTTCATGAGATTCTAGTATCTTAAATTTAGAGCCAAAAGGCACTTTAAAGGTCAAGTCCAATCCTTTCTTTTTACACAAATGGGAACTGAGACCTGGGGTAGTTAAATTCTTGGCCCATGGTTCAAACAGGTAATAAGTGAGGCCTTCGATTCAAACTCAAATGCTCTGATTCTGTGCCAGTATTCTTTCTACATTGTCCTTTTTTTGACCATTTGCAGGCTATTTGTAGGCTTCTAATCCTAAATAATTTAGTATAATTTCAGATCATTAACACAAGCATACCAAGTTGCAGAATCCCAGCAAGCTGAGATTTTCCATGATTCCTCAACACTGGGGTCTCTTCTTCATTGCTGACCAGAGTTCCATTAGTTGCAGAGTGAATCAGTGTTTTTAAATTTAAAAAGCTATTTGATGTGATTCTAGTTTCACTTTACAAAACTATGTCAAAGGGGTTAATCTCTTCTGTAACTCAGGTGACAAAAGGCTCACTGAGTGTTTGGGGGAAAGAGAAACCAAGTCTCCAACAGCAAGGGAAACAAAGGCTAGATTAGCCATAGGTGAGTAGAAAACTAATTTGATCCTTTGCCTCTTTTCCTTTAAAAACTCATGGAAACTGACCCATCTGGCAGTCACAGGTGCTGATCAGCCATAATTGCAGGATTTGCAAGAGTTAATTTTATCTGAGACCACTTATGGCAAGAGTAGCAAGTGCATGATGTCAGCAGTGTCCCACAGAAATAGCTTTATTGTTCAATAGAAGAAATCAGCGCCAGTAAACTTTGACAAATAAGATGCCCACGTTGAGGTCAGTTTCAGTCCAAACTCATTACAGCCAGTAGCTGATTTGTTGTTCAGTTGTGTCCTTCTCAGTGACCCAATTTGGGGTTTTCTTGGCAAAGATACTAGAGTGGTTTGTCATTTCTTTCTTCAGTTCATTTTACACATGAGGAAACTGAGGCAAACAAGGTTAAAGTGACTTGCCCAGGGTCACAGGTCTAATAAATGTCTGAGGCTGGATTTGAACTCAGGAAGATGAGTTTTCCTGACTCTAGGCCTGGTATTCTATCCACTGTGCCACTTAGAAGCCCTAGTAGCTAATTGGTCACGATCCTGAAATTCACTAATGGATAATATAGTTTTAAGGGGGGAAGAGAGAGGAAGAGTATAGAAAACAAATGAATCAATCAGCTACTCATTTATTTTTCTATACTTTTCCTCCCTCTTCCCCTCCCTTAAAACTACATCATCTGTTAGTGAATTTCAGTCTCCCAAACCTTAAAACAGCCACTTCTAACAAAAAATGACGTTTCCAAATTAGCTATTTTTGTTTGCTTTCTACATTGATTTGCTCTTGTAGTTGGTAATAGGGAATATTTCCCCTTCTTCCTTGCTCATTATCATCAGTCCTTGGGCCCACTCGTTCTTGATTTCTTGCCTAGGAGAGCAAGATCCACACCAGGAGGAGGCAGTGTGGACAAGCACAAGGAATCCTGGGCTTTGTGTCAGGAGAGGTCTGGGGTCGAATATTGGCCCTTAGTACTTGTCCTGTGAGCATGGCTAAGTCACTTAACAATAACATCCATAGCATAAACCTCACAGGGGTGTGGCGAGGCTCTAATCAGCTCAAAGTGCTTTCTGATCTCTCCCTCCAAGTTCCCTCTCTTCCATAACCATCTTGTATTAACTTAAAATATATATTACGTAGGTATTTGTAAATGTGTATATGTGTATAAGTTAGGTACATGTGTAGAAGTTATCTGCTCTATTTGAATGCAAGATCCTTGAGGACAAGATACTTTATCTTTGTGATCACATAAAAGCAATGTTAATCAAAAGAGAGATTATTTGTAAAGCCTTTAGTATGGCACATGGTAAGTATTTAATAAATGCTTATTTTCTTCCCTTCCCTCTTTGTTTCTCCAATATGTAGCACAGTGCCTGACACATAAGAGCTTAGCAAATACTTGTTGACTAAGTGTTAGTTAAATCACTACAAAAATATCAGACATTATTATTGTAAAAAGTCTCTTAGCACAAAGGCAATAAGCAATATTAGGTGACTGCAAGAATAAACATTGATACAAAGCAGCCTAGTGCTGTTAGTGTCATGGATTTCTAAAGAGCTGCACTTTGATTAAAGGATTTAAAGAAATTTCAAATGTCATTTATATTCAGCGTTTTTAGCAGTCAAAAAGTTGAGCGGAGGCAAGGGAAACATCACTCACCACAATTGTACTTCTGTAGCAGGAAGAGGAAAAGACGGCCTGGGGGACCAGGGAGCAGGAAGTCTCACTGATGAAGATTATTTGAATAAGTACTTAGGAGACTGCTTTCTCCTTGCCCCATCTCTTTACCTTGCATACAAAATGAGACACTGAATTAATGGCGGTCTGAGACTAGAGAAAGCTCTCTTTGAGTCCTATTCTCTATTTGTATCTTTGAAATCTTCTCCTATCTCATGAGGATAATTCAACTACATTCTGATTTCTTCATTGAGTTCTTAATGGAAAATCATTTTCGTATTTAAGTGACCAGCTGCCTTCTCACTGTTGCAAATAAACATGTCAGGACTAAGGTCCAGGGTAGGAGCATGACATACTTAATGTATCAATGGATTCACGATCTCATCAGTGTGGGATTTCTCTTCCCTCTCTACCACTTCATTTTTTTAAGGGGGAGAAGGCAAAGCAATTGGAGATTAAGTGACTTGCCCAAGGTCACACAACTAGTTAAGTGTCAAGTATCTGGAGATTGGATTTGAACTCAAGTCCTCCTGACTCTAGGGCTGGTGCTCTATTCACTGTGCCACCTCGATGCCTCTTCCTACCATTTCAACCTATGATATTCTCTTTCCGCTTTCTGTGAATCCTCCAGGGAGGATCTAAGCAACTCTGATTCTTTTAATATTTCATGGTGCAGCACTGGGGCTCATCTGTCACATTCATGACATGACCAACCTCCTACTTTTCTAGGCATAAATGTTCTCAATGATGTTTTTATTATATAGTTTGTGTGTGTGTGTGTGTGTGTGTGTGTGTGTGTGTGTGTGTGTGTGTGTGTGGAATAGGGGAAAGAAGGGAATAAGCATTCATTAACCCCCTACTATATGGCGGACACTGTGCTAAGCACTTTATGTTTGATCCTCACATCACTGTGAATTAAGGTGCTATTTTTCAAATTTCTTTTTTTTTCTTTCTTTCTTTTTTTTTTTTTTTGCTTTTTGGAGTGGGGAGGGTAGGGCAGTTGGGATTAAGTGACTTGCCCAAGGTCATACATCTAGTAAGTGTGTCAAGTGTCTGAGGCCTGATTTGAAATCAGGTCCTCCTGACTCCATGGCCAGTGCTCTATTCACTGCACCACTTAGCTGCCCCTTTCTTAAGTTTCTTTTTTTTTTTAGGTGCTATTTTTCAGTTGAGGAAACTGAGGCAGATAGAGATTAAGCGATTTGACCAGGTTAGCATAACTAGTAAGTGTCTTAGACTCGATTTAAACTCACATCTTCCTGACTCCAGGCTCAGCACCCTATCTACTTTGTGAATATCTATAAAACTGACAGTGACTGCTTGCAAGAGTCATTGTTGTCAGTAGTAGTTATGTGACATCTGTATAACACTTTAAGGTTTGCAAACTGCTTTCCATATAGGTATTGTTTCATTCTTTAGATTTGTTCTTCTAGTTCCTGACATGATGCCTGGTTAGGATCGAATGAGACAAATATATGTAAAATGCTTTGCAAACCTTAAAGCATTATGTAAATTCTATTTGTTGACACATTGACTAATTCTTGCAACAATCCTATGAATAAGTACTGTAGATGTTATTATTCCCATTTTATAAATGAGAAGATTGAGGCTCAGAAAGACTAAATGAGTTATCCTATGTTCTGCAGCTATAAGTATCTTAGGATGGATTTGAACCCAATTTTCTTAATACAAAGCATAGGCCTTTATGCCTTTTGCCATGATACCTTTTTGTAATATGTTGGAATCGACTTAAATGCAACATGCACCTTTCCATTGCCCTTTGGGTCTTCTGCAATTTTAATTCCCCTGAGATGTTCCATTACTCACAGCCATATGGTGTTATAGGGAGAACACTGATACTAAAAAGATGGGCTTCTGTGAGCAACTTGACTTCATTGAAAGTTTTAATCAGTTTCCCAAATGCTATCCAGCCCCTTCTTGTCTGTGTTCCCTTGTTAAATTCTGGACCCAGCTAATTATTCAACTACATTTCCTATCCCAGATATCTGTGTTTATAGACTGATTAAATGGGCTATCCATCAAACTGCATGCTGTAATCTGGACAACATGTATTTTTCACTTGTTTTCCTTTTCTGAGGGCTAGCCTGATCTCTTATCATCTGACAACAAGAATATCTGGAGAACTTCATTCTTGGAAGTCCATTTGGACTCTACATAGGACACTCTATAACAATGACTAATGTGCTGAATGAACATGATTATGAGGTAATTGAACAGTCAGGCAATAAAGATTTATTAAACATCTATTAAATGCTAAGTACTGGGGAGAAAAAGCAAGGTAAAAGCCAGTCCCTGCCCTCAAGGAGCTTACAATCCAAGGGAGTACGCAACACAGAAACAAATATGTACAAACTAACTGTGAAAAGATAAAAATTAATATTATATTTGATTTCTACTGTATTGATCTGAAAAAGTAATTGATTTTATGATGTATTGATTTTTATAATTGCTAATATCTGTCTGAACTCACCTCACTCAGAAATGTGATCTTTCCTAGTCCAAATTAGTTTAAAGGCATAATTGGTAACAAGTAGATTTTCCAAGGAGTAAATACATGAGTGATAACAACATTCCCTTGATTGGAAGAAAGATGTTGCTTTGCTGAGAGCTCATTGAATGCTCATTGGAGCAGATCCCAGTCCTTATATGGAGAGCCTTCAGAGCTTATTGCTCTTTAAAGCCATCTATGACTTGTGAAAGGGGTGATCCTTCTCAAGGTTGCCTGCTACATCCTTTACTGGGCTCTTTGGTTTGAGAGTGAGAGAGAAAGACCTGCTTTTAATCTTCTTTGCTGGGACAAGACGGTTTGCTTTGCTGAGAGCTGATTGGACAAAATAGGTCCCTTCCAATTTGAAGAGTTAGAGGAGAAACGATTGCAGATTGTTTTCTGAAGAGATTGACTATGTTAAATTTTGCTGTCCAGAGTCATGAGTTACCCTGGGTACATGGTTTTCCATATTCATCTGCTTCTCTGCCAAATTTTTCTTACATGTGCCCTGCATGCATTGGAAGAGAGAGACCACAGTTCATGGATGGGTTATTATATTTTCAATTATTCCTGCTCTTGCTTTCTATTGAGCAAATGTTATTATTCTGCTTTGCTTTATATTGATTAAAGGGTTTTTTTTTTGTTTTTGCTTTCTAAAAAGTGAATTGATTTTTTTCGCTTTTGTCTTTGTTTAATAAATATTTTATGTTTAAGAGTTAATGGTGTCATGGTGACTGATTTTATATAACTGGTAAGCACACTGGAAGGGAGCTCAGAAACTCTAGTAGTAAGTAGTAGGTGTGTAACCCACCCATACCAAAGTTATCTCTAGCACCTTGAGAGAGTATGAGTAGTACTTTAGAGGCAATAGCTGGCCTTAACTCTGGGGAAAAAGTCATAGATCTGCTGGTATGAAAGCAGGTTGGAGGTGAGACAGACAGAGGGAGAGAAGGAGCATACAGGTGCCATATCAGATGGTATACCCTCAGGCTACACTGTGGGAGTAAGCCAGTGCCATGACCAGGCTACACCTTAGAAAAGTTAAATAACAACCCAAGGTAGCAATACTAAAGACCAAATGAGCACCCAAGACAAGACGTGCCAGGGGAGGTCACTGAAGGGCTGCGGCTATTGTGGGAGACTTCACAGAGGAGGTGGGACTTGGGCTGGGTACTGAAGGAAAGGTAAAATTTCAATGAGCAAACATGGAGTGGGATGGTATCTCAGACCTAGAGAATACCATTAGCAAAGGCAACAAAGCAAGGATGCATCACCGGTAATGACAGGTGCGTTGCAAGAATCACAGACTCATACGTTTTCATGTATCAGAAGACCTACTGGGTTAACCTCTTCCCCTTAGGCAGGTAAAATTATTATTATTATACCCATTTTATACATAAGGCAATTGAGCTTAAAGGAGAGGTTAAATGACGGGACAACTGAGGCCCAGAGAACCTGACAAAGTTAAATGAGGTCATGCACATCAGCTAAAAGGGAATCATATGACTGGCCTTCAAGTGGACCAAACATTTTGTTCCTGGAATCTGATTGTCTTTATTGCTTACAATGTGCTGGCTCTTTGTTTCTGCCCCTTGGAATCCTCTTCCTTCAGCTCAGAGGCTGCCTTTTCTGTGAAGGCCTTGCTGACCCTCTCCACCCTTCCTTCTCCTCCCCACGTATAAAAAGATTGCCCTTCAGTTTTCTAGAGCAATTCTGTCTGATGTTACGCTTTACTTCTGTTACTCTTTACCTTAAATGTATCTGTATAAATAACATCTCACAACCCCTTCCTCATTGTCGTTCAGTCACATCTGATTCTTGGTAACCCCATTTGAGGTTTTTGTGGCAAAATCATACTGGAATGGTTTGCCAATTTTACAGATGAGGAAACCAAGGCAGAGATAAGTGACTTGCCCAGAGTCTCATAGCTAGTGAATGTCTGAAGCCAGATTTGAACTCTTAAAGATGGATCTTCCTGACTTTAGACATAGCACTCTATCTACTGTGCCATCTAGTCGCCTCATTCCAAAGCCCAATAAAATATAAGTTATTTGAAACAAGAACTCTTGTCTTTAAAAACAAAATGAAACAAAACTTCATATCCTCAGTGACTGTCATGATATCTTCTTGCACAGAGTAGGTGTTTTATTAGATGTTTACTGGATTCAACAGAACTGAAACCATGAACTTTGCTGCATCTTTTCCCCTTGTAGCCCTAGCCCCACCTTGTAAAGTCTCTCAAAGTCCAGCTCCAAGGGAAATGGAGTCCCCCTGGTAGAAAGACCTTTTATTCCTCCAACTTTATGTAGTACTTGGTACTACATATTCTCTCAATATAGTCTGGTCCAGGTCATTTTTTTTTCCTCAGGGGCTGGGTGAAGGACCAGATCTGTAATTTCACCGCTGTAGGGAATTTTCAATGTGGAAACCCTATCCACCATTTCAGATTAGCACCTGCTCTCCAGCTTTCATATAGTCAGGCTGTGCCAGTGGTGACACTTGAAACCAGGTTTTCCTGATGCAGAAAGCTAGTTTTATTCACGACACCCTGCTATTTATAGTTATTAAATTTTGTAACTTTACATATTGGTGTATGTGACCTGTCCCTTACTGCTAGATTACAAACTCCATCAAGGAAACAAATCTTCTTCTTCTCCCTAGCATGGTGCTCTGCACATAGAAGATGGCTGATAAATAGTTTGTCAAATGATTATGACTTGTCTTCAGAAACTCTGAATTGGGGCAGCTAGGTGGTGCAGTGAATAGAGCACCAGCCCTGGAGTCAGAAGAACCAGAAACTCTGAACAGCATCTTCATAGAAATGTAATTGGTTTTCCCCCTTATTTCAAGTCAAGCCAACAAGCATTGGATTGTTGAATATGATGAATATTGATGAATAAGATGAAGTCCATCATAGATAAATGTGAATTCTTACACTTAGGTTCAAAATAAAATTTTAAAATGTAGGATGGGGAATAATGGTTAGATAACAATTTACCAGAACAGGTTTTTATGTGCTGCATGTTCAGTATAAGTCAACAGAGGGAAGTAGCGGACAAAAAAAGCTAATAAGATACTAGACTGTCTTGAAAAGCATAGCTTCCACAAATTAGGAGGTGATGATCCAAATGTTACTCTTGCCTTATAGTTAGACCACATTGTGTATATTGTGTTCAGTTCTAAGCATAGGTTTATGAAGAATAGTCATAATCTAGACAATGTCAAGAGGAAGGCAACTGGAGTAGTGAAGAATCTTGAGTTAGCGTAATATGAGGATTGGTTGAAGGAAGGCAGTGAAGCTGAAAAAGAAAAGAAAAAGAAAAAAAGAGAATAGAGAAGACTCAGGAGAAACCCAATAGCTGTCGTCAAGTATTTGAAGGATTTTTGCATACAAAGGGCAGATAGGCGGTGCAGTGGATCAAGTACTGGCTGGGCATGGAGTCAGAAAGACCTGTTCAAATGTGGCATCAGATACTTAATAGCTGTGTGATTCTAGGTAAGTCACTTAACCCTGTTTGCCTGTTTCCTCAATTGTAAAATGAGCTGGAGAAGGAAATGGCAAGCCACTCCAGTATTCTTGCCAAAAAACTCCAAATACGGTCACAAAATGTCAGACATGGCTGAAAAATGACTGAACAACAACAAGAGCATGTGTTAGAGGGATTAAACATGTTCTGTTTGACCTCAGGAGGTATAACCAGGAATAATGAACAGAAGTTTACTCAGTCTCTCTCCAGAGCCCATGAGTTTCTTAGTAGAGTACTACTAATTCACCTACTCTCTCCACTCTCTAGGATCCCATTGCCAAAGTGACCCTCTCCTGGTTCCCTTCTCTCTCCTTGGGGTGTAGGCTGGGGCTTTCCCCTTTTCTGGAACAAGTACACCAGTAATGACACTGCCTTCTGTGCCCTGAACAACTATTTCTTCTGCTACTGCAGTATGCTCTGTCTTTTCTGAAAGAATTTCTAGTTATGACTAACATTCCTAATAGCAGACATTCCAAATATGCTACTGTAAACCTATGTCCTTCCTTGAAGACTTAGCCTGATCTCACAACTATAGAAAATCAAAGCAAGATAATCAGGTTTTTTCCTTATTCAACTTCTGTACTGTCATGTGGATCTTATTGCCACCAGGCTTCTTCAGAAACCTGACACGTTTCTTCTTACTTGTTTATTAGGATAGTTATATCATTGAGGTGGTTTAATATGCAGGATCATCTCTGATAACTTATGGGCTCTTAGCACCAGCCAAAAGGAAACAGTCAGAAAAAATCAAGCACTAATTGAAGCTAATCACAGAGATCTCATTTGCTCATTCGTTCATCAGTTCATTCATTTGTTTAGTTATTCACTCACTCATTCATTCTTTTATTTATTCATGCAAGTGTGTGTTCATTCATTCTACAGAGCAGGAGTTCTTAACCTTTTGAAAAACAGACATTTGCTGTCTGTTCAGACCTATGGAACTCCTTCCATGAATAATTCTTTCAAATGCATAAAATAAAATACATAGGATTACCAAGGAAACCAATTATACTTAAAACAGTCATCGAAACACCAAAACCAAAGCAAAACACGTGAAAAAACCCCGTGTTAAGAATCCCTATAATAAAGACTCTCTCTAGCTCATTTTTTCTTCATAGTGAATAGATTCTTTTTTTTTTTTGACTGAAGCAACAATGCAGAAAACATAGCTGACCTCATGTGACTGAAAAACTTAGTCCCACAGAGTTTACTCACCTCAGATTTTGGCTCATTATCTAATTAGGCCCATTCCCAGCTCTGCAAACCCCACCCACCTTGGGAGGTAAGGAAGCAGGAGAAATTACCATCCTAGTTTCTAGATGGGAAATGTAGATAGTTGGCTGTTAGGGAATTCCATGCACTCAAACATCCAGCTACATTAGACTATTTGTTGATCATCAGCAGATGATAGATACCCTAGTTCCTGACTCAAACCCTACTCTCTACAAAAGGCTTTCCTTGCACCCCCTTCTAAGAGTACCTTCCATTTACACTGAATATGTCTTGCACCTGACACAGATCTCTCCAAAGCTACCAATGATCTCTTTTTTTTTTTTTTCAGTCCTCCCTCATTCTTCTTGATCTTTCTGCTATATTTGACACTATCGACCATCATCTTCTCCTGGATACTTTCTCCTCTGTAGTTTTCATGATAATGTTTTCTCCTAAGTTTCCCACTACCTATCTGACCACTCTTTCTCAGTTTTCTTTGTTGATTCATCATCCACAACATGCCCCCTAATAGTTGGTATTCTTAAAGGCTCTATCCTGGACCCTTTTCTATTATCTCTCTACATATTCTCTCTGCTGTTGACTGTAACAGCTTTCATGTAATTAATTATAATCTCTATTGGATAACTCAGAGATGAATATATCCAGTCCTAGTATTAACCTTGCACATCACCAGTTGTCAACTAGACATTTCCAGCAGGTTCTCTTGCTAACATCTCAAACTCAACAAATCCGAGACAGAACTCATTGTCTTACACCACAAACCCACTCCTCTTTTAAACTTCTCTATTTCTGTTAAAGTCATCATCATTCTTCCAGTTTATTGGGTGATAATCTCATTATTCTGGGCTCTTCATTGTTCTCCATCTCATGTATTTAACCAGTTGCCAAATCTGGCTATTTCTCCCTCTATAATATGTATCACATATGATCCCTTCCTTCTATTTAGACATTTACCCCATCAGTTTGGCCCAGGGGTGGAGAACTTGTGACTTTGAGGCCACATGTGGCCCTCTTGGTCCTCAAGTGCATCCTTTTGACTGAATCCAAACTTCACAGAACAATTCCCTTTGATAAAAGATTATAATCAGTCAAAGGGTCTCACTTGAGGATCTAGAGGGCCACATGTGGCCTCGAAGCCACAGGTTCCCCACCCCTGGTTTAACCCCTTATAACCTCTTGTCTAGACTCTTAGAATGGCCTCCTAATAGATATTTTAGCCTCAAGTCTCCATTTAATCTGACCTTCACTGAGGTGCCAAGTATTTTCTCAAGTATATATCTGATCATTTCACTCCTATACTCAAGAAACTCCAGTGGCTCTCTATTGCTTCTGGGATAAAATAACTGTTTGGATTTTAAAACCTTTTACAATTTGGCCTCCCATCCTGTTTTCCATCCTTATATATTACTTCTCTTTGTGCACTGTACAATTCAGCCAAATTTCCTTCTCTGTGCTCCTTACACATCTCCTTGCCTTTGTCCTGGCTATATTCCATGCCCGGAATGCTCTCTCACCTCATCTCCCCCATTCCTCTCTTTCTTCAAGATACAGCTGAAGCACCAGTTGTATACAAATCCTGTCAACGGCTAGTGCCCTTCCTCTTCAATAACTTAGTATTTTTTAATTTGTTCTGTATTTATTCTCTATATAATTATAGAAATACATTCTGCTACCTTGGATAGAATGTAAGATCCTTAAATGTAGGGATTGTTTTATTCATTATTCGTATCCCCAGTGTTTAGCACAATGTCTGCCACAGAATAGACCCTTAGTGCTTAATTAAAACATGTAGTACTGGATGTTTAGTTGCCTGATGTTGTACTCTAGGGAACACAAATACATCTTAAGAAAACTTCAATGGAAATACATCGTAGAAGTCTCTGTCTTAAATAGATGGAAACAATTTTTTTTCTGAACTTAGTCAACTTTCATACATATGACATACCAAGCTGGCAATCATGAAGGAGTAAAAATGATAACTTTTATAAATATTTCATGTATCTAAAGGAGGGATAAAAAAATAATTTGAACAAAAGCAATTGATTCAAAGAAGATTCTTAGATCTCATGTCAAGAGGTTCACTGACTGATGTCTAGTAATAGCACTGTCTGGTCTAATGGAGAATGCTGTGTTCTTTAGTTATTCCCTAGAACTTCTCTAAATTGTACCAGATCACTGGATCACCTGGCCTTTTTGATGTCATATGTTTGTTTTCCTAAGTCCTTCTGACATAATTCAATCCAATTGCAATTTAGTCATAACTCCTTAATTACATTAGGAAAGCTGGCTTATGCACTTAGTCTTTTGTCTTTACAAGCAAATAGCAAGGTAATTAGTTAGGTTGATACTTGTTAAAGATTGCAATATAGGTTAGTGGTCTACATAGATGGGCATAGAAGTGAGCTGATTGTGTCCCTGAGGGAAAGGGGAAGGAAAAGACCAATGATACTCCTGAGGCCCAGTCATTTCAGTTGTGTCCAACTCTGCGACCCTCCTTTTTTTTATTTTCTTGGCAAAGACACTGGAGTGATTTGCCATTTCCTTCTCCAGATTATTTTACAGATGAGTAAACTGAGGCAAACAGGGTTAAGTAACTTGCCCAGAGTCACACAGCTAGTACGTGTCTGAGGCTAGATTTGAACTCATGAAAATGAATCTTCCTGACTTCAGGCCTGGTACTGTGCCACCTAGCTCCTCTATGTATACTGATGGTATTCTATTAAAAGTTTTAGTGTGGAGTTAGAGATAATGGCTAAAGGTTTAACCTATGAGTCAGTAAGCCCTGGATTCAAGTCAGTTCTCTAATGCATACACATACACATACACATACACATATGTCATGATCTTGTACCCCTGGGCAACTCTCTAAGATTTTAAATTAGAGATGAGTTCCTGATAGGCATCAGTGGAGGGAGTTCCTTACAACAGATGAAATCAACAGATGATAAATAAATAAAAATTAGGAGAGGATGGAATAAAGGAGCACACCAGAGAGAAAAGCAAAGAATCTTATGTTAGAAGAAATCTTCGAACTCCTCTGGTCCTATCTCCTATCTCGGGAAGGATTGGGCTCTACAACATTGCTAAGAGTGTTCATGTGAATGCTTGGAATCACCTTAAGCAATACAGCAGGCACTGGAATTCTTGGGAATATTATCTGAGGTCCTACAAAAATGGAAGTCCCTTGAATACTGTACTCTGTCCTTCTACAAATAACTAATAAAGACAGAAGGGTGACAGGACAGTAATATATCTAGAGAGAGACAAAGGAGGCAAAGGAAGGGATGGTCTGCCTCTATTTTAGTCTTGATTTGTCTTGTTCCTTAATTAGCATAGCCCTTGCTTTCAAGGAGCTCTGAATCTAAAAAGAAAGAAAATGCAATAAACAACTCCTGTCTCCCTGTGCCCACCAATGCCACATAAACTGCAGAAGTGCCCTGAGGAACCAGGGAGAATTGAAAGCTTTGCTGGTAGTTTAGAGGGTGGCTGGTTTGAATTAGAGAAAACCTTTCTTGATAAGCTATATCTTGGGTTGGAAATTAAAAAATAGAGGGGGGAAGGTGGAATAGAGGCAGTCATAGATGGGAAGTAATGCTGACATTGTTGTAATGGGGGCACATCAGGGTCTTTAATAGAATTCTTCAGGGATACTCTGGGGGCACATGGTAACCAAGACAAGAGAGCTGTTGCTCAAGCAGTCAGATAATCAATAAGCATTTACTGAGTGCTTACATTGTGCCAGGTTTGTGTTGAGCTGGGGATATAAATACAAGCAAAAAGAAACACAGTCCTTGCCCTCAAAGAGCTTACATTTTAATGGAGAAGAATATACTTAAGAGGAAGTTAGAAAGAGGGGAAAGAAAGTACTCCAGCAAAGGAGTGTTAAGTCCTGAAATAAACCAAAACCATAAGTTGGAGAATAAAGCATCTTTAATTGAGATAACAGGATAGCAAATCTGCCACTCTGGGAGATGCTCAGTGGATTTCCAAACCAAAAAGTTTTTCTAGTTTTGGTAGAAGAGAAGGAGAAAGTAGAGGGAGGAGACAACTCGAGGTAGCAAGGCGTGATCATGAGATCGCCACCACCCTCAGTCACTTGAGTAAGGAGAATCACTTCATTCTGGCTATTTTGCCTTTCATCCCATGAATCCCAATGGAAGGGCACAAGGACATCAGAGGCCTAGATCCAGCTTGAGCCAGGTTCCCCCACAAGGCAAGATTTCATGATGGGACTTAAGGTCTGACTCAGCTCAACTTAATCAACACCATCTTGCTGGGAATGCTACTGACATTCTGACATTGCTAAGATTATTCAGGGAGTGGCAGCTAACATTTTTGGCATTAACAATTTCTGTCCTTATAGTAATAATTTTTTCTGTCAGGAGTATGATAGAAAAGCCTGGATGAATGCAGTTCTGTGGGAAATGAAGAGATGACTGGCCTTGGTACCCTTCAGGAAGGAGCCATCTAAGTAGAGGGAAGGCTAAAGAAATTTCTATGTCATGGTGGAGAAATCTGGAGGATTGCAGCCTGGTGGGAGAGGAGGGGAACTAAATTATGGTAGAATTCCAGGAAACTTGGGTCAAAATAAGAGAACTGGTCTGGAACTGTTATCTCCTAAGACAACAGGAGCTATGGAAGGAAGTTGCCAGAGTAATGGAAGTGAATGGAGATGAAAAGCTAAACTGTAATTTTTTCAGAATTAGGAGAGACAGAAAGATGAACACATGGAGGTGGTATAGTTATAGAGTCTCTAAGCCCAGGAATCCTGATGGAATCCTTATGATGTTTGATCTAAGCCAAGAAGCTTTAGCAGATTGTAGGCTGCCCTAAAAGACTTTTATAGAACTTGCTGTGACAAATAACACTGAACCTTAAGCTTTAATTTTTTATTCTGATTTCCAGACACAACTCAGTGCTCCAGAGACTGGCATAGCTGGGTGGCTAATCAACCTGCTCATTCCATCCTAGCAGCAGACTGACCCATGCATTGAAGATATATCCCACAAGGTACAAGGTCAGCAGGCTACCCATCCAGGAAAGATTCTGTGTCCTTTGAAGAGCCAATTAAACTTAACAGTGGAATAGCTCATCTCTCACTGATACCAACAATTTCAGCAAACTTTATGGAGACCCTCCAGAGAAAGGAAGAATATTTAGTCCTTGGAGTTCTGGGATTATGAATTGCTGGGGCCTTCTGTCCATATATATGTGTGTGTGTGTGTGTGTGTGTGTGTGTGTGTGTGTGTGTGTGTGTGTGTGTGTGTGTGCTATACATACATATGTGTGTGTGTTTTTTATATATATGTGTATATATATATATATATATATATATATATATATATATATATATATATATACATACATATACTACTGCTATTGTATTTCAAATTTGTGCCCACTTTCCTCTCCACAGATTCTGTGTGCTTATATGGGGGAAGTAAAACAGTGAGGGGGGTGGTTTCATGTGTTAGGAGGATAACCAAATGCATAAGAGTACTACTAGAACCCTTGGAATACTTGTAGTCATCCCATTTGGGATTGTTAAAGGAAGACCCCAGGCCCCAAAATGAAACAGAGTCCTATCACAGATTACAAAATGTTTATTGTCTGAGAAGAACTTGCAAGAGAAGAAGTTTGCAAGGGAGTAGAGAAGGAAAGAGAGTTCTCAACTGCTCAAAGGGGAGTGGAAAAGGGGTGAGATAATATAATTTCTAGAGACTTTTGAGTGGAGAGCAAGGGTTAAGGGAGAAGACTTCTGTAGACACAATAAGTCAGGCAGCAAGATGTTTAGAAAGTCCCAAGCAAAGTCTTGAGTCTGTAGCTTCTGCTCAAGGTTTCCCTTGAGCTGATCAAAGCTGGTTTTGTGGTTTCTTGCAGTTACAGGCATCGCCAAATGTGGCTAGAGTTCAATCTCAAAGGATCACTGGTATGTTAAACATCTATGGGCTTCAGAAGTCCTTCTGATTGGCTGGTTGTTGTGTTACTCCAGTGTTCCACTCCCCTGTAAAGAAAGGGAACTTCAAAATATCTATAGTCATTACAAAGTTCATGTTGACAGGACCTAATTTGCTAGTGCCATTGTAGATGATAGGAATGACCCCATTGGAGGCGGTACATACTGAAATAGAAGATAATTAAGAGAAGTTAAAATATGACTCAGAAGATGAAAATTAAATCTAGAACAAAGTGCACAAACGGATATTTTAAAAAGGAAGTAGTTTAATGAATATAAGTATATATTATCTGGAGTCAGAGGGAACTTTATATAGATGATGTATTCCTAAAGTCTCATTTTATAGATGATCTAACAAAGGCCCAGAAAGGCAATGGAATATGCTGAAGGCCCCATAGGTACTAAGTCTAATATCTTGGATTTGAAACTATGTCCTCTGACATTAGTACTCTTTCAACATTCTGCACTGCCTCTTAAAGATGTGTGATATTGGGTGAGGAATTTGGATTAGATTATCTGTAAATGTCCATTCCACCTCACGCTATGATCCTTGAGGTCCCTTCAGGTTCTAACACTCTATGCTTTTCAAGGGTTAATGGATTTGATTGTCCTCTTCCATCCCTTTCATCCAACCCTAAGCCTCTCAGATAAATAATGTAATTATAAAAAGCAAAGGGCAGATGATCAAGGTAGTGAGGCATTTATATGCTAATGAAATGTAAAAATATTTCTGTCCACTGTCATCCCTTTACAAAGCATAACGTGTTCTCTGATTGAATTTCAGGGGAAATTGACCATACATTAGATGGCCCTTGAATACTAACTTTATAGCCCTAAGATAGATAGTTCAAGGGGTTGAAATGTTCAAGACAGAAAGCAGTTTTGGAGCATATGATCCCTGTGCCTCTATCAGAGGGTACTAAGGGGGAAGAGTATTTTTCTTTCTCCTCCACTCCCCAGCATGACATCTTGCACCTACTTGTCCAGTAAAAGTTATCACATCTTATAATAAACACGTTGTGAGAGTTCAAGGCACAGTTGAGTCAAAGGATGTCTTGGAGTCAGCTAGAATCAGCTTAGTGGACTTAAATTTTTGTTACCAGCATTTATACCTTAGGATGCTATAAATGGGCTTGGTATAGTATCCTCTTGATTATCTAGACTTAAGAAAATGATGGACAAAATATTAATAATGCAGGTTAAACCTAAAAGTGCGTTGTGAGTACATTCTTTTTTGGGGGGAGAGGCAGTTGTTAAATGCTTACCAGCACACCCCTGAGCACATTTAACAGGGAGCAAAGACAGATTGTTTATGAAGATACAGACACAGAGGAGCTTCAAAGAGTCTGAACTTTGGCAGCTGAGAAGAGAGCTATGGATTTAAGAGAACTGGTTTTGGCAACTGATCATAGAGCCATAGAGAGGAGCAGACCCAAGGAGTTTAGCCAAGCAATCCACACAGCAGAGATGCTACCCCCAGTCCAGAGCAGGATGAGGACTTCACAGAGAAAGGACATTGGGACCCTTTAGTACCAGAGGCTTGAATTGCCGTGGCCACATGCCTTTTCAATATTTGTGCCTCACTTTCAGGAAGCAGACTTTGTGTCTACTCTTCCCACAGATACTGTGTGTATTTGTGGAAAAATACAGCTTGTAGTTAGTATTATTACTATGCTGTTTTGGCAAATGCCTTTGCTTTAAGCTAACTGTGTCTTTATTAGATGTAAGCACAGGTTGGGGGCTTATGGAAAATACCTCACCTTTGAGTCTGTGCAAGCAGTCAGACCTTTGGGAACCTAGCCTATGATTATCGGATTGGGAAGGTACCCCAAGTGGGATGCTACGTTTCCTTATGTTTTCTCTCTGTTCTTGTGATGGTACCTCACTGGGAATGGTCTAGGAGGACAGGAGTAGCCTTAAATTAGCTAATGCTCACACCTAATCTTCTATTTAAAGGAAAAGAAACATTCTTGGTAAAAATCTTATGAAAAGCAGAGCAGACTGAATAATACATATAAAGTTACTCAGATTTAGATTTAGATGCCTTTCAGTTTTCCTTTTTCATTCCTGTGTTTTTACCTGGCCAGGATCTAATTATTCAAATTAATAATTCACTCATAAAAGACCACAGAATACTATTAACTAAAGTCTTATGTTCCTAATGTCTTTGCAGCTATGATGATAGCTTTATTGAACTTTGGTCTATTTATTACGATTCACTCATGGTATGCAGCATTTTTTAAACAAAGAAAATTGCTAAACATGACAGAAATCTGCACACCACCTCCACGTGGGCACAATCTACGCAGACATGAGTAGCAATCACAAATAAGGGAAATGAGAGTCTCTTCCTGGACTAATTTTGTACTATTTTGTCCCCTGTTGGACTGAATAAATCAGAATTAGTGTGAAAGGTGGTGGAAAGGAGTCGAGGTGGAAGAGACCGGGGGACAAACGACTCCCAATGAGAAAGAAGCAAACTATAATGTGTCAGGGGTTGATCTGTGGGGAAGTAGGAACTACATTTGCATAATTTGGCAAGATGACTAGGGGAAAGGGCAAGAAATGGAAAAACTATACCCAAGTTATTGGGAAGTCAGGGAAAAACTGAAGAACTGCCCCAGAAGGACTAGGGTAAAGAGAAAGCCAACTTTGTACTGACTAGAAATGTTTTAGGACATGGTCCTTCCCTAGGGATGCAGTAGGTCACTGCTTTCTTGATTTGGCTAAGTTTGGAAGGAGAAAGAAACGTAGTATTTATATTAAATCTCAGATACAATGAAGTAAAGGGAACAGGAAAACATCTTTAACCTCCTAAGACTTTCCTAGACGAGGACTTTAGTCTTTAGTTCAATGGTTATCCTCTGAATTAGAATGACAAAGAATTAGGAAATGCCTCCAAGGAATACTAAGGATATTCTCAGAATAGTATCTTAAAGACATAACCTAAACAACTCTTGAAATATGCAGAACACGGAGATCTTCTATTTGGGTACCCCTTGTCCCAAGGAAAGCTGAAACCCTGTCTGCTTTATTAGATCATCTCTGTGAGTTGCTACAACCAAAAATCTTCTTTGTCGGATGATCAATGCCTGGGCGATGCCTCTCCAGATTTAGAGAATCTGGTCCTTACCAGCCAGACACACTTTCCATCTGCAGTCTGGTCCCATTTTAGAAACTCTTCTAGCTTGGTCGTACCTGCCAAAACTTGTATTTTTCAGATATAGTTTTCTAGAACGTAAAGCAATGTCTGCATCTTAATTTCTCTATGCCATCAAGGAAAGACTTCAGCAGAGAAACTCTTTAATGGGAATTTGAGACCAATTTTTCATATTAATACTTAAAAATAACACAGGCTGCAATGTATACACAAGCTCACAAGTTCCCTCCTGCCCCCAATTTCTACCTTTTGGACAAAGTATACTAGCTCTTGTAATGTACAAAAACATAACAGAAGGTAAAGGTGATATCTTCAGAAATTTATTTCATATTAAAAAAGATTACTTTCCTAATACTTTGATTCTGCAAAGGATTTGTAATCTGATCTATGTGGGTGTTCCCCTTAAGAATGTAAATCACAACCCACAGTGCCTATTAATCCTATATGACTATTGTCACACCAGGCCTTCCTCATGTTCTCTTGACATTGTGAAGGTATCAATGAAGTATACAATCTGTCCCTCAGTTATTATTCACTCTTGTTATGCATCCAGCTCATTATGGTCCTCAAACATAACAAATGGTTGATCTATTCATGGGCCACCAAGAATTGATTAATATTTCCATTGCAAAATATTGTGATTGTTTTATTAGACTGGAAGAAACTTTTATTTATGTTCTTTACCACATGTATGTACCAAACTTCGCTGTTGCTACTCCTTTATACAATTAATTCATACCCTTATTAGTAGGCAATGCAAATTATTCTTGGTCTATTACAATCTATGCTCACAGATATCATGGCTTAGTGGATGGATCTGTTGGACTTTGAGTCTGAAAGAACATGGCTCAGATCCCAC
This sequence comes from Pseudochirops corinnae, assembly GCA_028646515.1. Lineage (NCBI taxonomy): Eukaryota > Metazoa > Chordata > Mammalia > Diprotodontia > Pseudocheiridae > Pseudochirops > Pseudochirops corinnae. The sequence goes on from JAQQSV010000232.1 coordinate 140,945, forward strand.
CTCAAACATTTACTAGCCGCATGATTATGGGCAAGATGCAACTTCTCAGTTTGCAATTTGTAAAATAGAGATAAATATCATATCAGGTACCTGATAATGGGTAACATTTATATAGGTAGTGGAAACTAGTTGGTGCAACAGATAGAGCTCTGTGCTTGGGAGTCAGGAAAACCAGAGTGCTAATCCTGCCTTGAATATTCATTAGCTGTGTGAGGCTGGGAGAGTTTCTCAGCCTCTGTTTTTCTGTTTCCTAACTGAAAAATGGGAACGTTATTAGTACCTACCTTCTAGGATTCTTTTAAAGATGAAATGAGTTTATAAATGTATATGTAAAATACATGTGTATGTGTGTATATATGTATATGTATATGTACATGTATGTACACACACATATATTCATATTTAAAGTTTGATCCTCAAAACAACCCTGGAAGGTAGGTACTATTATCCACATGTGTGTTTCTATGTGTGTATGTGCATAAACTATATATACATATATGTGTATATATGTACCTATATATAGAAAAAGATCTATCTACCTATCTATGAATTTCCATAGACAGAGATATGTGCATATAAAGAGATTTCTCTATATATGTATATATAGAAATACATATATAGATGCTCTTTACGTATATGTATGTGTGTATATACATCATATATGCAAACCTTAAAGCATTATATCAATGATAACTATTATTTCTATATAGATTTTCAAAGTGTTTTCCATGTATCATTTTATTTGATCCTTACAACAACCCTGGGAGGTAGGTCCAGGGACACATAGCTAAGCAGTGTCAAAGGTGAGATTTGAACCGAGATCTCAACTTCAGGCCCAACACTCTATCCGCTGTACCACCTCCCTCTGTCCCAGGGTTATTGTGATACTCAAATAAGAGAATGTAAGCCAATGCTTTGCCAGCTCTAAAGCACAGTAGAAAGAGCATGCTTTTATCGTGTATAGTATCATGTTATCTGAATGTGGTTTCACCCTGTGCTTGTCAGCGTAAGTGTTCTAATTTGGATAAACCATTCCCATTCTCTTTCTTGAGTGTTCTCTGGAGGCTCATAGGGATGTTCTGCCAGGATTTCCTCTGAGTTTATTTCTCAACCTCAGTAGGAATGCCTGATATTATACAAAAAGTGCTCTTGGGTACAGCATTCCCATGGCTGCAGATGGCCAGTCTGATTTGGCTCAGCAATCTGTTTTACTAGCTGATAAGCACATTCCTGAAAATCAGTTATCACCCACAGTAAGATACTGTCTTATTATTAAACACTTATCAGAACAAAAGACTTGCCATCTGGAATGGTTAGGATTTACCTCTAAGGAAGTTATGAAACAAGGTCTCTCTGTCTCCAGGAGCCACAATCTGGTTGGAAAGACAGGACATAAAATCATTCAATGGTACAGCAAGGTAACATTTGATTAGGTATCAAGATGAATGAACCAGGTATTGAGCTACAGTAGTTTGGCATTAGAGGAGATATGTTGGAACAATACAGGCACTTTGCTACATGAGACCTTTGGAAGTAAGCAAAGTTTGATCTGAGCCTTGAATGATAAGATGGAAAGGCAAAAAGGGGAGGCAGGGAAAGCAGTATTCCAGATTGTGGAGACTAACCAAAGTGGGGGCCTTTTATTGCAACTATGATCATATGTTAGGCAGGAAGAAGACATTTTACTAGAGCAGGGGGTTTGTATTGAGAGCAGTAAAAGTAAGATTGGATAGACTGGGTGGGGCCAGATTACAAAGAGCTTTGGAAGTCAGTAAGATAAAAGGACTTACAACTTGATGTACTATAGGTCCCCAAATGCCTGTTTTTGAGCCCAAAGAGTGATATGAAAATTGGTATTTAACAAAGTTGAGCCTGAAAGTGGCAGATGGGATCATTCGTAGGATGGAGAGACTCAAGTCAAGGAACTTAGCTAGGAGACTGTTCTTACATGCTATGATTCAGGTGTTGGATGGCAATGATTTGGAGTGGAAGAGTGGTTCTGTTGGAATGGAGAAACAGGAAGAAAGAAAAACAATATCTCTGACTTAAAATTCAGTCATAGGCAACATATTGTGGTAGGAAGTTCAAATCCTAACTCTGCAAAGATTTTCTAAGTTTGTCTCAGAAATTGGTCTCTTAAAGAGTCAGATTTGAGGGTACTTTACTTGTCTGGACCTTGGTTACTTTTGCCTTCATCTGTAAAATGTAGATTAAATGATTTCTGAGGTTCCTTCCAGGTTTAAATATGTGATCCTAATAAAACATTCAATTCAGCAAACATTTATTAAATGTCTATGATATTTAAAATGCAGAAAACCTTCAGATGGAGGCTTTGGGGGAAAGACTATCAGAAATCCCAGATGCATTTCTGTCATAGAGCCACAGACTCTGAAATGCATATGTAATGTTATTTATTTAATTAATTGTTCATTTCTGAGCCTAACTTCATCTGAATGTTTGGCCTGTCTTTCATGGCCTCAATGAAGGAAATTTGATTCAACAAACATAAGTTAAATGTCTGTCATTTGCATTGTATAGTATATAATACAAAGGAAATCAGACACAATGTTTGCTTTCCTGGTGCTTATAGGCAGTAACAGGGATTTATCAAGCACCTGCTATATGTCAGGCACCTTGCTAAGTGCTGGGGACACAAAGAAAGACAAAACATAGTCTTTGCACTCAAGGAGCACATAGTCTTACAGGGAATTATCACAATTAGTTGCCATAGAAAAAGTAATATAATAGGTTCAAACCAAAGTGCTATGTGTGGTCTTGGAGGAAAGTGAATCACTGTTGAGTAGGAGAATCAGGGGGGACTTCAGGGAGAAAATTTAAATTGGACCTTGAATGAGGAGTAAGATTTTGACAGCATTCTACCTGATTTAATTAAATTCAACATTTATTAAGCACTTATTATATACAAAGCTCCATGCTGGCACTGGGAAAGGTTGTTACTGTTGTTCAGTCATGTCCAACTCTTTATGACCCCTTTTGGGATTTTTCTCGGAGATACTGGAATGGTTTGTCATTTCCTTTTCAGCTCATTTTACAAATGATGAACCAAGATAAACAGATTAACTGACAGGGTTACACAGCCAGTAAGTGTCAGAGGCCAGATTTGAACTCAGGAAAGTGAGTCTTTCTGATTTAGACTCGGCACTCTCTCCACTGTGCCACCTAGCTGCCTATGGACACTGGGGATACAAAGGTAAAAATGAAACAGTAATGGCCTGTGCTCAAGGAGCTTATATTCTATTTTTCTCTTTTATAAGTCATAGTGATACCTACATAAGCATATTCATCATTTTCTAATAGTAAGAATGAGAAAATCCAACTATAATTATTGGACCAGCAGGCCCATTAGAGGGTTCTCTAGCTTAGGTCATGAGCAATGACATTATGATAATCCTGAGGAATCATTGAAAAACTGCAGGGATGTACATTCCATTCAGAGACCAAAGATTTGCATCAAAGAAGGGAGTGAACACCCATATTGAAAATATGGTCCCCTCCTGCTTGTTCTATTAACTCTATTCCTCCTTGGGTGGAACTGTCCAGGAGAAGGGCAGCAAAAAGAAAGGAGGATTCGTTTCTATTTGGGGTCAGGAGATGGACAGATATTTCAAGTTGGAAGGAACTGGAGAGGTCATCTAGTTCTCATTGAGGAGAAGAGGAACCTGAGGGCCCAGAGGAAGAATGGCTCTTGCCTAAGATGATGTAAGTAGAAGAAAGCAGGGTCAAGATTCAAACCCAGCTCCTCTTACTTTAAATCCCACCTTTTTCCCATTAAACCGTGTGGACAATTGCTGCCTGCTCAGGTCTTTATTTTGCATCTTCCCAAATACCAGTCACAGATAAGAGTCTCTTTTTAGCCTCAGGGCACATGTATACTCTCCTCAAATTATCCCCCAAATGTCCCTTTTTGGGATTCTTCCTGCAAAGCTCTGCTACCATTCCTAACCTCCTTGAAGCAGAGAGAACTTTTCCAAAGTTTCCACTTTCTTTTCCCTATTTAGCAAAACATACGTAGCTAGAAGAATTAGATCTAAAACTTTTCTTTCTTGTATTTCCTTCCTATAGAGTTTAAATTGCTTTGTAAGCAATACTTTTCTGAAAAGTTTCCCCAATGCTTCCAGTATCAAAAGACCCTCGTTTGGAAGCAAGCAGATGCAGCTATTGTCAAAGTTCTGTCACTATTTATTTGGGCCTCATCTTTAAAATAGGCAGATTAGCGAGGCAGCTAGGTGGCACAGGGGATAGGGCCCTGGAGTCAGGAGGACCTGAGTTTAAATCCCACATCAGACACTTACTAGTTGTATGACCCTGGGCAAGTGATTTAACCCTAACTGTCTCAAAAAAAAAATGTCCAGGTTGGACTAGATAATCTTGAAGGTCCCTTCCGATGTGAATATTCTATTATGGATGAAAATTCTGATAGTTTACACACCCATCCTTGGTTCTGGAGCTCTTTTGGGGTGTTGGAATCATATACAGCACAGTTTTTCATCATATACAGCAAGTACTATATGAGTACCATTCTTTTGTTAATCCACAGGAATCAGTTCAGTTTCACCAAATGTTAGCTAATCATCTCCTATGGGGAAGATGAAAGATTTCATAGTATAATTGGATTGATCACCAGCTTTGGAGTGGGTAAAAATTGTGTTCAAGTCTTTTGTCATTTAGTAGCTTGATGACTATGGGGCACATGTTCAGTGTTTCAGGCTGCTTTCTAAAACCATCAGTTAGAGAGAGATTGCCAGGGTGCATCAACTGAGTGAGTCTTCCATGAGGCATCCCTCCAGCTGATGAAATCTCAAAGATCTATAAGATTTTGTGCTAAATTTTTGGAATAAAAAGATGAAAAACAACATGGTCTCTTACTCTCAAGTAACTTATAATAGGGTCAAGAGAGGGAAGGAAGAAGAGAGGGAGGGAGGGAGGGAACAAAAAAAGAAAGGAAGGAAGGGAAAGAGGAATGGAAGAAGGGAGAGATAGAAGAAGGAACTTATTAAGCATTTACAATGTGCCAGGGACAGTGCCTGGGCGCCTTCCTTCCCTCTCCCTCTCTCCATAGTTTTAGGAACCTTCCATGGGAAGAAAGATTCCCAGTTTGAAGTCCAGAATACAAACAAAAAGAAAGAGTTCCTGTCCTCAAAGACCTTACATTCTAATAGAGGAAGATAATACATAAAAGGAAGCTGAAGTGGGGAGGGGAAAGGGGGAAGGAAGGAAGGTGCCCAGGTAGAAGTCCAGAATGTCAGATAGGGCCAGGAGGAGGATGAAGACAGGCTGATTGGGGCCTTTCCAGAAAATGGTTGGTGAGAAGCAGAGTGGGCCTCATGATTCCAGGGTGGGCAGGACATAGGAGTGATGGGCTGTTGCAAAGGTTAGGAGCACACAGCACTTAGAGATGTTACAGGATGAGCCAGAAGGAGAGAAGGCATGGCTTTTGAAGTCCATGAAGTCAAGGACAGGTCCAAGAGGAGAATGAAGGGTCATAGCTTTGGAAATCTTGTCTTCAGGCTCCAGAGTATATTGTCCCTCCTTTGGAGGATTGCTGAAGGGAGGGAGGGACTGTCTCTTTTTTATATTTGTAGCACCAGCACTTTGCTTAGAGCTTGGCCCATAGAAGATGCTCAATAAGCACTTTTTTCACTCATTCACTCATTCAAATAATACTGTGAATATACAATACACACACACATAATACTGTGAATATACATATAATTCTCACAAAATGTCATTTATTTTTCATTTCCATTGTCCCTAGAATATCAAGTATAAGAAGACTCCTTCTCTAATTCCTCTCCCTAATTTATGATTAGAACAATAAAGAAGTTTACAGATGCCAACATTTCCATTTTGATTTGTGATGCCCATGAACTGAAAATAGAATATGAATTTAAATGGCAATGATAAGTTCTGGGAGCATGTTTTTTGTTATTCTTGACCTATTACATACATTCTCTGGAAACACTCTCTTCTCAGTGATTTCTCTCAAAATAGCCTTATTTTCCTCATTAGATATGGCAGCAGAATTTCAGTCTCATTATCCAGCAATTGGGTATACTTCCTTTTTTCCATTTTAAAACTGTCAGAAAAGTACCTTCATTTCCTCCAAAAGAAGTAAACACAGGCAAAGGTCAGAATGAAACAATCCTCTGGAGCTACCAGAAGCAGAGCAAAGTACATTGCCAAATTGACTAAATAAGAATGAATCATCTGTCGAAGCGAGGGTAGGGACACAGGCATGTCGTTACCATATATGCAGACATTGCAGCCAGGTCCCCAAAGCACTATGGACTCATCAATCATCAGGCACTCATTTATTGGGGTTCATCTTCAACACACATTAATTATGTGTTTGTAAATGTTCAAGGCAATGCGTTAGATGCTCAAGTAGATACAAAATAAATAAGATCTATGTCTTGGCCCCAAGTTGTTTGCAGTCTAGTGTGGTATATAAACAAGAGCACCAGGCTTCATGTATTTGGTGTAACTCCTTCCTGAATTCTGTACTCTTTTCATCGAAGGTGTTTCCTAGGATAATGCAGTTCAGGGCAATGTTCTCCTGTCAGAGGGAAAAGTTTTCTTTCTGTAATATCAAAGGCTGAACAAAAAGGACATCAAGGTCCCTTACATGGGAAGACAATCTGTCACGTGCATGTAAACACTTTAAAATAAGTACATTAAGATAGTTATTATGTAAGCTTGAATTTTTGATAGGAAAAGATTAAATACTTAAAAAAAAGACATTCCTTAGAACTGCATATCTCGAGGTTCTAGAAGGCCTGTGAGATAGCAGCATTAGTATCCTTAGCGTGACAATCACAAACAGCAAGTGAAGCATTTGAGTCAGGAGTAGAGAAGCATGGCAGGGGAAGATTTGGAGAATTGGAGGATTGGGAGAAACAGTTCCCTGAAGGAAGAGGCAGTTTCAGGGAGGGTGATACTTTATAAAAGAGAGAAGTGCTAGCTATGGATTAAAAAAATGGAACAGATCCTGGGAGCCCAGGACAGCCTGGAGTAACCTGTCTAATTCAGACTTAGCTGTGAACCTTGTAAGAACTTGACAGAGAAATACAGGACTTCCAAACTCAACAGTTATAAGAGTTGTCCTTTGACACACTTGTTGCCTACACATGTGCCTTGCTGCCATTGTAATACAAGTTTGAATCCACTCTTCCCATGGGCACAGGGTATAGTAATCTATAAAACCCTGAATCATGGAGGGAGGGAGTTTTTATTATGCCTCTGATAAGTGAAAAGGCTTTGATGAGCGCTAATTGAATCTACTAGATAATTGCTGATGGAAGCACACTTGTGGGGCTTGGGTACTAAGACTATACAGCCACAGAAACACCCAGATATTCGGAGGTTGCAGTTCCCTTTCTTGGCACCTAATCTCCAAGCTGGTAAGTGTAAGTTAAATGAGAAATTTAGTAGGCGGGGAAGAGGAGGAGATAGGTGTAACAAGACTATATACAAAATAGAAGCAAGGTAATTTAGGGAGGCAGGGCACTGACAGGTGGGGACGGGGATCAGGAATGGCTTTGTGAAGAAGGTGATCCTTGACCTGCTTTAGTCTTCTTCACCAGAAGCTCTCTATACCCATAAAACTGCAGGTCCAGTCAAAGAAAAACAAACAACACCAACTGAAACACTTAATTTATATTTGTCTTAATTTAATTTTAAAACCAAATAAACACAAAATAAAATTCAAATAAAATTTTAAAAAATCACACATAAAACTATGAATTTCAAACTCTTTGTAGTTTTTTAACAAAAATGAAAATGGCAAGAGAACCTAAGAAAATAAGCAAATTCCATATTTGCTTCTGTCCTTTTCAATCTCTTTTTTTCTGCATTTATCATTATATTTTGTTGTCGTTTGTTATTTTTATATTTCTTGGTTTTGATTCTTCTTTCTTCACTCTGCTTCATTTCATTGAAATTTCTTCATATTTCTTTTTAGTCTTCATATTTATTATTTATTAGAATATGTAGCTTTCTACAAGATTGCATACTCTTGGAAATGTAATGAGCTTTTTCAGGTGGTAATGACTGCCAATATATGTGATTCCTTTATATAGCTATTAGTTTTAATTTCTTTTTCAAAATCTATTGCAGCCTAACATATTCATTTTATTCTTAACAAGCATAAACTGATACATTTTTCTATAGGCTTAAAAGGCTCCTATTTATATTAATTCAGTAAGTGTTACTGGTCTTTGGGGAGAATCCTGACCATGTTGTTTTTTCACTCATAAACATGCATTGAATAAGTAGTCCCTTAGATATAAAGAAAATGCTATTTATCTCACAAAATGCTGCTTGACTATTTTTTACTCTATTACCAGTGGATTTGCTCTGAGTCAGTCATAACTGTGGCAGGGTTTTAAAAGGGGCTTTGCTTCAGGGCACCAAAATTTAGAGGGTAAAAAAATGTTAACACGTTTCTATAGAAACCAACTCTTCTTTCAACTCAATTTGCTTTTTTCTTCATTGCTAATGTCTTCTGCATATCATGAGTTATAAAGTTGATGTGAGGGCAAAATCGATGCTCTTTGTCTGCGTTGGGTGCCAAGCTCCCTGGTTGTGCTCTGCTCTGATCGCTTTCACTTAGTTCTTTCCTTTTATCTACTGAACACATCTGCAGAACGGCCAAGGTCTCTTGGTTAAGTCAACCACGAAATCATGCAAAAGCAATCTGTGACAAAGTGATTGAACCAGGAATCTTGGTGGTATGAAAAATCAGAGCTAACTTGCCATGGGCTCATCCCTAAACAGAAGACAAAGTAGTATGGTAACCAGAGACAAAAAACCTGTGCTTAAATACGGCTTTGTTACTTGCTACCTCTGTGGTCTTTAGCAAGCCATTAGCTAACCTGGGCCTCAATTGCTTCCATTCTAAAATGAGGGAGAGAGACTAGATGGCCACTGAGGCTCCTTCTGGTTCAATTTTAATATCCCAAAAATTCCCTTCCTTATAAAATTAGGTTTTTAATAATAATAAATGACATTTATAGCACACTTGAAAGTCTGCAAAACACTTCAAGTACATTATCTCATTTTAGTCATATAATAGCCTTATAACAAAGGCACTAAGATATGATTATTCCCATTTTACTGGTGAGGACACAAAGGCTTAGAGAAGTTTAGCTACTTATTCATGATCACAAAGCTACTACTAAGTATCAAAGAAAGGACATTAACCCAAGTCTTTTGGACTATATTTCAGTGACCATATACTAAAGGATGATCTTCTAGGGGGAAAATTATGACTTGGGCAGGTCAGGGTCTGATGAGTGGTTTATCAAATAAATTTAACTATCTCTATGGAGATAGTTAAGTGATCTGTAAAAATTGCCAAATTATTTAAGGCTTTTTTCATTCCTCATTTGAAGGGCAACTATATCAGGAAGGTTGAAATATTACTGATTATTTTAATTAAAATCCTAGAAGCAGAGACACTTAGGTTGCGTAGTGATAGAGCACTGGACCTGGAGTTAGGAAGACCCAAGTTCAAATCTTGTTCTAGTTGGGTGACCCTGGATGTGTCACTTAACTTCTATTTGCCTCATTTTTCTCAATGTAAAATGGTCATATTGGTAGTAGCTACCTCCCAAGGTTGTTGTGAGGATAAAATAACATAATATTTGAAAAACACTTAGCACAATGGCTAGCACACAGCAGGTGCTACATAAATCCTGAGTTAATGGATGGAGTGCAGAGTGCCAAACCTGAGGCAGGAAGACTCATCTTAGTTCAAATCTGGCCTCAGATACCTACTAGCTGTGTGACCCTGGGCAAGTCACTTAACCCTGTTTGCCCAAGTTTCCTCATCTGTAAAATGAGCTAGAGAAGGAAATGGCAAACCCCGCCAGTATCTTTGACAAGAAAACCCAATATGGAGTCACAAAGAGTTGAGAAAGGACTGAACAACCACAAATATAAATGTGAGCTATCATCATCCTTATTATTATTATCATTATATGAACGACAGTGGAATAATATGCCATTCTTCCTTCCTCACAAATAATACTTAGAATTAAAGCATTTTAAAAGCAATTTAATTTATATTTATTTAGTTGTTTCTTTAATAATCTGTAAAATGGGCACAATAGTAGCACCTACCTCCCAAAGTTGTTGTAAAGGCAAAATAACATCTAGTCCCAAAGAGCTTTCCCAGCTGCTTTAGGACAAACTTCAGGACTTCTTTGCATTGTTCTTCAAATTGAATAGAAATACACTGATAATTACACTTAAAAAAAAATTACTCCAAAGAACTGTGGTAAAGTTCACATCAGACTGTGGGTCCTATTGTACACTCAGATAAATATACATTCATGGAAATATTGCAAGGAAATTCCATTAGTGGGGCCTGATTCTTCCTCAACAAAGAATTTAAAATACTCTGTCTTCTGCATATTTTCCAATGATGTGAGTCTCCCCCCTCTCCCTTTTTTGGCTGTAGAGCCAATGACCACGTTCCAAAAAGGGAAACAAAGTTGAAGAATCTGTAACACACACATACACACAGAAAAAAAAAAAAAGGGAGGAAAGCTGGTCCTAAAGGAAATGCCCAGACATCATTTCCAATTGGTTATTTACGAGTATCACATGTTCTAGACATCTTTAAAAGGAAGTTATCTGGGCTCAAGAGTGTTACATTGCTTTCCTGAAAACCCCTGTTTCCTTTCTCTGCTTGAGGTCGAAATCTCTGGAGTCCCACAAAATGTGTGAGGAGTTTGTAGGAACCTGGAAGCTTATTTCCAGTGAAAACTTTGACGAATACATGAAAGAAGTGGGTAAGGAAAGCCTTGCATCTGCCCGGATAAGGAATGACTTTTTCTCTTTTTAATGAGATTTATGATTGTATTGTTCACACTGAAAGGCTGGCCAGCTAATTAAAAACTCATTCCTCTTCAGAGGATATGTTTTATTGTCTTTTGCATCTGTATTCTAAATGGTTTTTTTTTAAGTTTTCAGTTAGAAAAGTAAACTTTGTGTGTGAAAGGGTCTAACAAAATTGTTTTTTTTAAATAGCTAACAGAAATTATCTTCTTGATTTGTTATTCCTAATCCATTGGGCTCATTGGGCTCATTGCCTGTGCCCTCTCCACCGTCTAACCAAAGAAATATATTTGCAATATAGCGTGAAATTGTTTAGCAGTTTGCATTTGAAATGTAAATACTGAATTTTCCATCTTAATTTATGTCATGTTCTACTCTTGCTTTCTTTTCCAGGGTGAAGACATAACTAAAATAATTAGGCTTTTCCCTAGCAGCTAAAGATTATTTAGAGAGCTATAGGAATGTTCTCCAAGGTGGCAACTGATTGTTTTGCAGTCAAACTTATTCTAACGATGGCTGCTTTATGGGAGACGATGTCTCACTCATCACGTTTGCCTTCTTGGAAGGACCTAGAAATGTTCCTTGACGCTGACCCTGAAGTCAGGAAGACCTGAGTTCAAATTTGACCTCAGACACTTACTAGTTGTGTGACCCTGGGCAAGTCACTTAACCCCAATTGCCCCAAAATAAAATTAAAAAAAGAAAGAAATGTTTTTTACTTGAATTGTAAGATATTTGTGGATGCTAAAGCCAGGCTTCCCATTTAAAGTCAGAGCCCAGCATTAGAACTTTAACAACTCAAACCCATCTGAAATTATACCCTGAAAGTATTAAAGAATTCAACTAAAGGTTTTAGATACTATTATTGTACTTATTTCATTAATTAAATACAAGAGGGATTTTTTTTAAACAGAGAGAAGGTGTATTGTTAATAGAGATAGTGAGAGTACCTCTCCCCCATAATTTTGGGTCAGAAATAGCGCCATTAGGACCCTGGCAGTCCTTGTGGATTATGAGGGTCCACAAATGGAAGTTACTTCTCTCTGAAGCATGTACTCAGTGAAGACTTTCCTAGAATTTGAGAGAGGGACTATGCAATGTTTTACTTGGGAAACAACATTTAAATATATGTCACTTTGCACTCTGCTGCCCGGCACATAATTAGCACTGAATAAATGTTGATTGTCACTTACTTGAAAGTTGAAAATTCTATGTCTTCTCAAAAGCCCCAAACTTCTGAAGAGATAGAGTACTTTCTCTGATTTTCTGAAATAGCTAGATGCTGGTTTATAAAAAAGAAGAAGAGTAATCTAATCTTGTATTGATTCGCATGCAATACCATGATCTCACTTGCTACCTTTTCTTTTCAGGTAGATTGTGTGAGGGACTGAGGCATGAAATTCCTAATTCCAAGCCCAGTGCACTATCCACTGTTTACCTAGCTGCCCTTAAATTTTGTTGTTCAGTCACTTTTGACTGTTCACGAGGCCATTTGGGGTTTTCTTAGAAAAGATACCGAAGGGGTTGACTATCTCCTTCTCTAACTCATTTTACAGATGAGCAAAAAAGGTTAAGTGACTTACCCAGGGTCATGTAGCTAGTGTCTGAGGTCAAGATTTGAACTCAGGTCTTCCTTTATTCCAGGTGCCACCTAGCTGCCCTCAGTTCCAATCAATTGATTAGAATTAATTTATCCATTGGGGGGGGGGGGGCTAAATTTGTTATTTCACTGGCATAAGAAATGCCAATGAAAAAACTTTCTCTCCCAATGCAGATTGGTACCTGATTTAGAATTTATGATCTCAGAGATTTGCACTGGGCTTGGGGAGTGGGGGTAACTGCTTTGCCCAGGGCCATCTATCAACAGAAACAAAGTACAAGCCCAGGCCATTCTGACTCCGGTCTCTCCACTAGGCTAGGTTACCTCTTTAATCCTTAAGCAGTGATAATGAATGGCTGGGAGCAGATGCTGAGAAATAGCTTTAGGAGAGGAGAGAATGTGACTTACTCAAGGTCACTCAAAAGTCAAACCTCAGATTTCCTTATTCTATAGAATCATATCTTCTTACCAGGCTGTTGCGTTCATTATGTGTCAGTAATGTTTCTGTATTTTGCCAGAGCCCCCCATTTGTCTACCTCTTCATTTAGCTAGCTTGTTTCAGCCGAACTGGGCTCAAAATGAGGGCTGCCTCTGCTAGTGTTGCCCTCCTTGCCATTATTTCACTTATTCCGATTTTTGATGCTTCTTGTGATCTCTAAAGAAGTAAAGCAAATAAAGTTTAGTGTCCGAGATCGTGAAAGCAATATCATCACATGCATAAAAACATAAAACTTTAGTGCTGGCAGAGACAAAAGCTTATCTAGGCCAACCCTTTCATTTTGTAGACAAGAAAGCTGAGACCCGGAGAGTTTGAATATGTTCAAGGTCACACATTTAGCAGACCTAGAATCTCCTGACTGGACTCCCACGTCTGTGTTTTCTCTTTTCGTGAGACTACCAAACTTCCCAATCACTTCATGTACTTTGTGCCTATGTAAAGCGCTTTGCAAAGTGTTAAGTAAATGGTAGCTGTTATCATGAGTAGTGGGGGTATATATATAGGCAGTAGGATCGCTGCAATCTAGTTGGCTTATGAGGAATTCTTGAGAAACCTGACACATAGCAGATGCTTAACAAAAACTTGCTGAAATAACTTGAACTGAAGCCATTTACAGCCCCCAAAGGAGCATTTCTCAGAAAAATGCATTCCCTCTCCTCTTTTCTATAGCCTCTCAGCTCCAACACAGATGTCCCAGGCTGGAATTAGGAATCTAAAGTAATTATTTGGAGCTTTTATGATTACACTGTCAAACTTTTTATCTTAGTTTAATTTCCCCGATAGGCATAATAATATACTGTCTCCTGTGGTGAGTCAGTGTGGCAGAATGGTTGGAGGGCTGGCCACAGAGATGGGAACACCCGGGTTCAAATCCTGTCTCTGATACAAACTAGCTGGGTGACCTCAGGCAGGTTATATAACCTCTCAGGGCTCTAGACCTAGGTATCAAACAGGTTCCTGAGTGCAGCTGAACCCTATTACAGTGTAATTGGGAAATACTTAACAAAATAAGTAAGAATGCAATGGAATATGAATAATGTTAACATATGGGTTTCTAAGCCCTCCCCTTCTCGCTGTCCTTTTCTCCAAAGGAAGGTAAATTTTGATGACAGAAAGCTCCAAGGTAACTTGGGGTTTACTGGCCAGATTTCTTTCTTGAAGACAAACCTTAAACCTATTTCACTCTGGAGCTCATAGATTGGACAATAGGTGCCTACCCAAGCACCACTTAATGACTATTTTGGGGGCCCTTGTGTGAAAGTGTAAGTAAATAGTGAAGGGTAAATGGTATAGAGTGAATGTAAATAGTAACTGTTTCTCTTTTGGCCATTAACCTTGCACAAAAAAAAAAAGTTTTTTTTATTAAAGAGGCCATCCCTTGACTCCCTTCTTAAAGAGACCTATTCAATGAATGGGCATTACCTCACTCAACATGAGAACCTGAGAAGGCCTTAGCCTAAAAGGGCCAGGGTCTCCCATTGCATCCTGGGTCATCTCCAGTTATCATGATGAGTATCTGGTTGCTAGATCCAGATGGCTCTGGAGGAGAAAGTGAGGCTCGTGTGGACCTTGCACAGCCCTCTTTTCCCTCAAATCAAAGTCAACTGCAAGTCATGTCATCATCTCCCTGATGTCATGGTCCTCTTCAAGAATGAAGGACAAACACACAACTGTTCTAGACAACTCTGTTAAATATAAGTTGAATTTAAAGTGTCACATTGTATTAGCAGGGGGAATTTCTAACAATGTCTCCCCTCCCCCCACCTCCCTGCCCCAATTCCCTATACTGATGCAATCATGGATCTAATCTCTGTCATTATCTTTTCCCCCTGTAGCTGATCTGCTCTCTTCTCCCCAAGGATCTCAATCCTTTCAAAATCAATTTGGAACCTCCATAGCAAATGCTTTGATGATGTTTTGTTGGGTTCTGGATCACTGTGATTCCATTGGTGTGGGAACTCCTGGTGTGGGAACTCCCTTCACTAATGTATGGATACAAATTGACTATGTCAATTGTGCTGTAATTTGTAGTTTTAGAAAACCTGAGCACACTGAAAGGATAAATAGCCTGTGGTTGTAAAATAGGTCTTGCTGTCCCCAAAGTTGACCCTCTATCCACTAAGCCAGACTACCTTACTATATAATAATAGTAAGAAAACATGAGGTCTTTGAGGAACTTAAGCCAAGACACAAAGTCTGACAGAATAACTTGAGAAAGAGCACATAAATATGAGATTTGAATAGTAAGATGATAACCAACAGAAAGGGTTAATTAAGAAAGAGTGATCAACTTGTAAACATACTTCCTTTACTGTGAGTAGAGGTTCTTTTTTTTTCTTTTTAGATGAAGCATGTCGGGGATTCTTAATTTCGGGTTCATGGACTGTTTTTTTTTAATTTTATAATTGCATTTCAATATAATAGGTTCCCTTTGTAATCTGGTATGTATTTTATTTTATTCATTAAAAATATTTTTGTGAGAAGGGCTGTGTATGAGAAGGAGTAAATGGGGGCCATGAAACAAATCAAGGTAAGAGCTCTTGACTGATGTGTGTGTGTGTGTGTGTGTGTGTGTTTTACCATATTATATATTACTTACAATACTGACCCTCGTACTTGTTCACAATGTGTTTTTGTTAAGAGATATATTAATGTCTTTACTCCCCATGCTGTAGCCAAGATCTGAGATGGAGGATCTTAGGTCCTCTGATCCTTAGATCTACTGGGTCTGTAGCTATCACAACAAATAGGTAATATGCTTTTTCAAGCATTACCTCATTCACCAAATGGTCTCAGTATATTTTTCCTGCAAAAGATAAGTGAGACCTTTTAGGAACTTACTATCATTTTTTGCTCTTAGAATCAAAGGAATAATAAAAATAATTTTTAAAAAATCCTTAGAAGACAGCTAACTTGGAGTTGTACTAAAGCTGTCTACTCTTAGCAGAATTGAATATAAAATTCAAAACATTCTCTTCTCTGTGTTTTAGGGGTGGGTTTTGCCACCAGAAAAGTGGCAGGCATGGCTAAACCCAGTATGATCATCAGTGTACAAGGAGATGTGATCACCATTAAGTCAGAAAGTACATTTAAAAATACTGAGATTTCCTTCAAATTGGGCCAGGAATTTGATGAAGTCACTGCAGATGACAGAAAAGTCAAGGTGAGGAATATAAGTTCTCTTTATGTTAAGGGACATTTCTTTAAAAAATTTTTTTCCATTGGTATCCTTTGTTTTATATCAACTTCATTTCTCAAAATATCCTCCCTTTTCCCTACCATGAGTGCCATCCTTTAAAACAAAGAAAAAAAAGAAAGAAAAAAAACACTCTAGGAAAACTAACCAACACATCAACCAAGTATTAACATCTCTTTTCCCGTACCCAAAGTCCCTCATGTCCACAATGAAATGAAGGCAATTACATTCTCAGATCTGTTCTGTAGGACCAAATTTTGTCATGATTTGGTTTTGCTTCTTTTTTGTTCTTTCCAGTTACATTATTATATTACTGTATATATTGTTTTCTTGATTCTGCTTACTTTACTTTGTACCACTTTATGTCTTCCCATGTTTCTCTGTATCTTCATATTCATTATTTCTTTCAGCACTGTATTATTCTATTACAGTTATGCACCACAGCTTATTTAACCACTCCCCAACAGAGGAACATCTGCTTTGTTTCCAGTTCTTTACCACAACAAATATTACAAAAACACTTCTGTGGTAAATAATTTGGCACACATGGAAACTTTCTATTTTTCACCTCCTTGGGGTGAGCAGTAGAGCCTCCAGGTCTGCATTAATCTGAATTTTCTTTCCTTAAGGACCAATTTGCTATTTTATCATCAAGACATTAGTGTGCTTGCCTTTCCATAATCTCTCCAAAATTAACTATTTCCTTCTTTGTCATTTCCCCCAACTCCAATTTGCTGGGGATGAGGTAAAATCTCAGAGTTGTTTTGACTTGTATTTATTTCTCTTATTATTAATGACTTGGAACAATCTGTTATATGGTTGTTAATATTTTATAATTTTTCTTTTGAGAACCATTTATATCTTTTGATCACTTATCCATTCATTAATAGCTCCTTGACATATATATATGTACATATATATATGTTGGTTTACTGTATATCTTGGATATCAGATTCTTATCAGAGATAGTTGATACAAAGATTGTTCCCCCAGTGAATTGCTCTCCTTATCTTATTTGTGTTGCCTTTTTTGTGCAAAACCTTTTCAATTTCATGTAATTGAAATTATTTATTTTTTATTACCTTCATTTCTCTTTTGGTTAGGAGACATTTCTACATAGCCCTTGAGAAGTCTCATATACTATAAAAATAGGAAAAAAATTATTGACCCATTGAAAATGAACGACATTGAGGAATAAACATGGTGGGTAATTCTTCTATCTCTCCCAGGAGTGTGAAGAGTCTCACCATACTTTTTTTATGCTTACAGAGTCTTGTAACCTTAAAGGATGGTGCATTGGTTCAGGTGCAGAAATGGAATGGAAAATCAACCACAATAACAAGAAAACTAGTGGATGGTAAAATCGTGGTGGTGAGTTATTTCTAATTACCAACGTTCTTGTGGTGCTGTGGAAGCAGAATCATGTGGAGAGTGAGAAAGCCTAGTTTTGATGCTTGCCTCTGCCAGTTACTACCTAAATGATCTTTTATAAATCACTTTATTTCTTTGGGTTTCAATTTCCTCATGTATGAAATGAGGGGATTGGGCTGAATGAACTCTGAATTCCCTTCTAATCTAAATCTATGAGCCAGATTACCTCAGGTTCCATTTTCTACGTCTAAAACACTTAATTGCCAGTTCTCTCCCTGGACACTCTGGAGAAAGCATAATGGACTCTTGGGCCCAGTCAATCACACTCTGAACTCAAGTGTATATGCTAAGGCAAGATCTGATTGGATCTGATACTAGTAAAGAAAAAATATACATAGGTTGCTCCCCACCCTCTTGCTAAATTGAAAGAGAGAGGAGAAAAGAACTTCCCACTCCTTTACCCTCTTTGTTTCACCCCAATGTTTGACACTCACCTCTTCTTGCTCCCTAGGAATGCACCATGAAAGATGTCATTTCTACGAGACTCTATGAAAAAGTATGAATTGACTTCTCAATGAGCCAAAGCCTCCCAAACTCCACCACGTTTTGTTGTGTGTGTGTTGTTTAAATGAATATGATTTTCTCGGACTATATTAGGAGAAATTCTATTTGCAAAGCATTTATTTACTCCTTTCTGTTTTATTGATTCAATAAACATCTTTAACATTAAAATACATATGTAGATGCTTTGTTCAGTGTGAAATAGCATAAGAATTATGACCTCTCTTGATATTTTAAAATAAATTTTCTCATGGAAAATTTATAGTTGATTAGGGTACTTGTATGGGGGAAGACAATTATGTTATTATTTTAAAATAACTATTTTGTGATCTTTTCACTGGCCATTAATCCAAAAGAATTATTCTGCCACATTTATATAGAATAACTTTTCATTAATTTGGAATTTATGATAACTCAGACATAGTATATGTGTTTCAGTATTGCTTTGTAACTGTACTGAATGCAGTCCATGTA
Source organism: Pseudochirops corinnae (assembly GCA_028646515.1). Lineage (NCBI taxonomy): Eukaryota > Metazoa > Chordata > Mammalia > Diprotodontia > Pseudocheiridae > Pseudochirops > Pseudochirops corinnae. The sequence continues at coordinate 159,509 of JAQQSV010000232.1, forward strand.
AATGGAATGGGTGTCTTGCTATTTAATGTAATTTTACTATTAATTAATTAATTAATGTAATTGAGCCTTTACTTGTGCCCCCCCCAACCCCAAAACTTTTTCCCCTCTCCTTTTCCCCTCTCCTTTTCCCCTCTATTGGGGATTCCCCTTCATTATGTTTGAAAATGGGGAAATACAAATACAAAGTTCCTGAGGTAGACAGTAATGTATTAAGAATTCACACTGAAGTATAAATCACCTATATAAAAACCTTTTCTGAGAAAAATCTATAGAGGGAAAAGATATGGAGGAAAGAGACATTAGACATATGAAAGGAGCTTTGAGATTAGATGTCAGTGACAGAGTAAAGTCAAGTCAGCAAGCATTTATTTAGCACTTATACAAAAAGAACTGGAGGTACAAAGTTAGGGAAAAGCAGTTCCTGCCCTCAAGGAGCTTACAAGCCAATGGGGGATATAAAATGCCAGCAACTACATACTGACAAGACACATACAGGATAAAAAGGAATAATGTCAGAGGGAAAGCACTGGCACTAAGGGGAACTAGAAAAGGCTTCTTGCAGAAGGTGGAATTTTATCTGAGACTTAGAAGAAGACTGGGAAACCCAAAGGTAGAGACAAGGAACAAGAGAATTTAGGCACAAGGGACAACCAATGAAAATTCACAGTGAGTAGATGACTTGTCTTGGGCAAAGAACATCAAGGACACAGGGTCACTAGATCATGAAGTATGTGGAAGGGAAAAGAATGTAAGAGGGATAAGGTTGGAGGGGGCAGGCTATGAAGGGCTTTCAAAGTCAAACAGACGATTTGATATCTGATCCTGCTGGTAATAGGGAGTCATTGGAGTTTATTTAATTTGGGATGACATGGCCAGACCTGTGTATAAGGAAGATCAGTTTGAGGATGGACTGGAGTGGGGAGAGACTTGAGGCAGATAAATCAACCAGAAGGTTATTGCAATAATTCAGCTGCAAGGTGATAGGGTCTTGTATCAGGGTGGTAGCTATGTGAATGGAGAGAAGGGGAGGTATATGAGAGATGTTATTCAGGTAGAATTGACAAGATTTGACAAATGATAGTGTATTGGAGGTGGTAAGAGAGAGTGAGGGGTCAAGATGACATTGAGGTTGTGATCCTGGGTGACTGGGAAGATGGAGGTGTGCTGAAGGGAAGTTGGGAAGAAGGGCAAGGTTTTGGAGGATAAGGATAATGAATTAAGTTTTGGATTTGTTAAATTTAAAATGTCTATGGCAATCCTGTATAATATATCTAATATGTATAAATGGGGACCAGAAGAGAAATTAGAATTGGACAAATAAATCTGAGAGTCATCTGCATAAAGATGGTGACTGAATCCATGGGAGCTAGCATCAGGTGAAATAATATAGAGGGAGAAGAGAAAAGGGCCCAGGTCAGAGGCTTGGGGAGTCACCTACAGTTAGTGGGCATGACCTGGATAAAGATCTAGCAAAGAAGACTGAGGAGTGGTTAGACAGGTTAGAAGAGAACCAGGAGAGAAGAGTGTCACAAAAACCTAGAAAGAAAGAAGTATCAAGGAAAAGACGGTGATTAATAATGTCAAAGTCTGCAGAAAGACGAACAATGATGAGCATTGAGAAAAAGCCATTAAATCTGGAAATTATGAGACTATTGATAACTTTGGAGAAGGTAGTTTCAGTTGAATAATGAAGTCAAAAGCCAGAGTGTTAAGAAGAGTGTGAGAAGCTATTGATTAGAGAAATGCAAATTAGCAGGCCTAATAATGACCTGATTTCTCAAATTTTATAGAGAACTGAGTCAAATTTATAAGAATACAAGTCATTTCCCAATTGATAATTATGGGCACTGGTACCTCCAGGCTACCTCCCCACATTGATGCTCCAGATTTCAGGTTAGGTGTGTGGAGGTATGGCTACCCTAAGGATAAAATATATTCTGTGAGTACACATTCTTAAAACTACTGCTCATGAGCAATCACCAGTGAGCTTTCTTCAATAGTTAACTAGTAGACACAATTAGTTCAAAACAAAGGTATTTACCAAAATGGCATAATAACAACAAGAACAAACTAGCCTTTGTTGTTTTGTTCTTTGTTTTTGAAGAGGACCAATAACACCAAAGGTGACATCTTGACGTGTGTGTGAATTGTATTAAACTGAGGCAAAGATGGCATACTTATAGAACCTGCAGATAACATAGAGCTAAGGGAGATAATAAACTGGATAACAGGATCTTAAAAGACCTTGACAACGTAGAATATTGTACCAAATCTATTAAGATAAAATATAAAGGATAGAATGTTTTACTTGGGTTAAAAAAAGTAAAATTCCAAGATGTGGAGGCATTGGTAGACAGCTATTCATCTGAATAAAATCTGAGTAGATTTCAAGTTCAAAATATGTCAACCGTGTGACGTGGCATCCAAAAGGCTAATGTGATCTTAGGCTGAACAGAGAGATTTGGGGTTCAGAAAGAGGGAGCTGATAGTCCCTCTGGACTTTGCCCTTGTCAGATCACATAAGGAGCTTTGTGCCCAATTCTGGAAACCCATTTTGCAAACACTTTGACGAGATGAAGAACATTTACAGAAGGCCAATCAGAATATTGAAGGGTCTCAAGACTATGACATATAAAAATGAGTGCAAGATATTACAGGGGTTAGTTTGAGATGGAGAATACTTGAAGAGAGGTGATAGCTGATATTTGAAGGGTTGTCATATGGAGGAGGGGCTATAGTCACTCTGTTTGGTCCTAGACAGCAGAATTAGGATCAATGGTCAAACTTTGAAGAGAAGCAGATCTAAGTTTGACACAATTTTTAAAACAATCTTTTCCCATCGAATTGATGGGAAAAGTTCTGGCCATGTCATCCCAAATTAAATCAACTCCAATGACTCCCTATTTCCAGCAGGATAAAATATCAAATCCTATGTTTGACTTTGAAAGCCTTTCAGAGCCTGATCCCTCCAGCCTTACCACTCTTACATTTTTCTCTCCTCCATATACATCATGGTCTAGTGACACCTGTGTCTTTGATGTTCCTTGCACAAGACAATCCGTCTACTCACTGTGAATTTTCATTGATTGCCCCTCATGCCTGGGTCACCTTCAAAGGTAGTGAGGTTGGTTCCCTTCACTGGAGCCCTTCAAAGACTGGATGACCACTTATATTTTGCCAGCTTATACATTTTTTTTCCAGGTGTGAATTGGACAATGGTGCCTGTGAAAGCACTCTCCTATTCTGAGATTCTGTGATTTAACAGAAAAGACTTATGGATTCAGAGCCTGTCAATCTCTGTATTTTCTGTTGTGCTGGTTGATAAACTGTTCTTTTCCCCTTCTCTATCAGTTCTGTAAGAGGAAGCCAAAAAAAAAAAAAAAAAAAGAGAGAGAGAGAGAGAGTGAGCCAAGGTCTCCCACTGTATCTGAGTCCATCTCCAGTTGCCCTGATCTATATCTTGGCACTGGACCCAGATGGCTCTGGAAGAGAAGGTGAGGCTGGTGACTTTGCACAGCTCTCCCTCACTTAAATCCAATTCACTTGCAAGTCATAGCATCACCTTCCTGATGTCATGGTCCTCTTCCGGAATAAAGGACAAGCAACAATAACCAGCGATATGAGGAGGCAGCTTTACTTTTCTTCTCTGGTGGGCAGAGGAGCACACATAATCAGATTTCCCCTCTCTGGCTCCCTGAGAAGCTGAATGAACTCATGTCAAGATTCACCCACCTGAACCTGAAAGTGAGGGAGTGACAAGAGACTGACAATCTTTTTTCCCCCATAGGAATGCATTAGTTCTGTAGCTTCTTTTGTTTTTAATAATTAAACCACTAATTTATGGAAGTCTTTTGATGTATTTGGAGCTAGAACTTCTCCTGAGAGTTCCCTGTACTAACAAGCCCTTGTTGAATATCTTCCCCAACTCTCTCAAGTAGAGTATGTTTTATTTATTGAATGGAGTTCAGTGGACCATACCATTCACACTTGCAAGCCATTGATTCAGAAGACACAAGAATGATTTGCTTGCTGTGAAATTCCATCATCTACATCCTATAGATTTCAACAATCAGTTGGTACTGGAAGAGAAAGTCAACTGTACTCCCTAAGTCACTTTTTGGAAGATGGTTACCAAATCAGGTGGAAAGGGGTAACACAAAATTTTAAAACTGTTGTGTTCTTCAAAAAAAAAAAAATAATGAAAAAAAATCTATTTTATTTCCCTTTCACCTCCACCCCTGGGTTAGGGGATGACCCCTGTAAAAAATATGCGGAGTCAAGCTAAATTAAATCCCACACAATGCTGCATCATTGATAAGTTACTCGCAGTGGGTCTTCAGAATTCTCTGCTGATACTAGTAGGAAAACTTTTTCTTTTTCCCTTTTAGATCACTCTAACTCTCATTCACTTAAGTTTTCTCTAAAACCTTCAACAAATTCCTCGTCCTACTTTCAAATATGTTACTGTTCGTCTTCTCATTATTTCCAAATCTTCAACGATGGTTTTTCTATCCAAGAAAGATGTTTATTCCCTAATAAACACCATCCCCTTCTTGAGACTCATAGCATAACCTGTCCACAAATAGAGGCTATTTCCTTTGCTTCTCACCCCCAATTAAATCTGATGAATAATGATGATAAAAATAATAATACCTTCCATAAGACACTAAGAAACTGTAAGCATTTTAAAGACATTATCTGGACTACACATCATCCCTGTGAGGGAGGGAAGGGGAGAAATAATTGGAAGATGAAGAAATAGAGGCAATGTGACTTGTCCCAACAAATAATAGCTGATGAGCATGAGGCACTCAGGGGTGTTCTCTTCTCTTGCCAGAAAACCTAGAGTCGTAAAATCATTAGATATTCATCAGTTTCTTCCCCCAAATTTGACTCAGCACTCGAATCTGAAAAGGCTGATTCCCACTGAAAGTTGCCTCTACTATGAGCAAAGTAATATTTATCCCTTATCCTCTGGGTATGTCACAGTTCTAGAAGCTATAATCACTGATCTAAACCAAAGTTCACATGTTATTTTCCATTTTCTAATTTGGTGGTGAGAAAAATTAGTCAAGTGGTGGTAATGGGAGCTCAGTTATTGGCTATGTCAAAGGAGTCATGTGGTAATGACGCCCTTTAAAGGGCAGTCTTGGTTGCCTTGCAGTTCAAACTCATTCATTTGTTGCTCTTCTATTTTGAGCCTCTATTTCCATCAAACTAGCCAAGATGCTTGAGCCTTTCTTGGGAACCTGGAAACTTGTCTCTAGTGAAAACTTTGATGATTACATGAAGGAACTAGGTGAGATGTGCCATTGTGTGGGATGGGAGTTATTGGTTTCTTTTTTAAAGTGCTGGGGATGATGGCTTTTCCCTTCTGTCTTACTTCTAGGTTTCTAGGTTATACCATATTGACCTGAAAAGAGCCACCTTTTACATATATGCAAACCTAAATGACATTGCTTTAAAGTGTGTGTGCAGGGAGCAGGAGTATTTTCTATATGTTGAAAAATCATATGGATTATAATAATGTATACTCAGATGTTATGATATTTATTCCTTAGTTAACAGTGGAGGCAGCTTCCAAAAGGAATCAGCCTTTTCAGATGTGAACGCTGAGTCAAATTAGGAGAAAAATTGATGAACATCTCTATTTGATGTACAACTCTAGGTTATCTGGCAAGAGAAGAGAACACCCTTGGATGCTCATGTCCATCACCTATTAATTGTTTAGGCAAATTATATTGTCTTTAACTCTTCATCTTCAAATTATTTCTTGCCGTCTCTACCTTACAGATTTGGTGTATAGCAAGGACTGTATTCAGCTGGCTTTATAACATTTCTGTGTGCAAAAAACTTAGATTTTAATAGCTAGAACTTCTGCCCTTGATTCAGCCCCTCTTTAGGTGAGGAGCTAATGACTTGGGGATCATAAAAGGCTTCACAGAGGGTGAAACATTGAGAAATTCCTCGAAGGAAAAAAATTCTGAGAAATGGAGATGAGAAGGCAGTGCATTCTAGACATGAGCAGGTGGTTTGTGGGTGCAGAGAGACAGGAAACAGAACATCAGCTTAAGGGAATATCTATTACTCAAGTCTGGCTGGAATGTAGCATGTATGAAGGGGAGTAAGATAAAATAAGGATGGACCTGGATCTTTCCAAAGGCAAAGGAAGATCTCAATTAGGAAACTGCCTTTATCAATGCAAGTTGACACCTTCTCTTCAACTTAGAGTTTTAGAGAGTTACCTAAATCAATGAGAGGTTAAGTGACATGATCTACTAAGATCTTATAGCCTATATGTGAGAGAGGTGGACTTAAATGCTGGTCTACCTGCCTCCAAGATCAGGTCTCTGTCTTTTATACTATGTTGACTTTAATGAGCAGCAGGCACAATAAATCTAGAAAAGGAGAATGATCACTAACTTAGAGCTGGAAGCAACCTTAGGGGTCATCTAGTGCAGTCATATTCTTTTTACAGAAAAGGAAACTGAGGCCCAGATAATTTAAATGATTTGACCAAGGTTACATGGACATGTCAGCATTGGAATTCATGGCCTTGGCCTCCAGATCCAACATTCTTCCTCCTTTACCAAAGAGTTATGGCCAGATCACAGAGGTCTTTATTTTATTCTAAGCAATAAATAGATGTTGATTGTTTTTGAGTAAGACAGAGAATAAGGTAGGGTCTCACAAAAATTATTCTATTAGCTATGTGGAGGATGGATAGGTGGATGGAGATATTGGAAGCAGGAAGACTAGTTAGAAGACGACAACTGGTTTCCGATTCATAAAGTGGCTGCATTATTTGAATTCACACTGCATATTTCCAGTGGGCTAGAACTGATGACCACATTTTATATAATTATAACTTTAAATACGGTGGATTCAAATACAGTAATCACTTCAGGGGATTCATTATTTCCTCTGATTGAACCTAGATGTTTTACACTAGTCCAGGGATGAGGTCATGGGAATCTTAACCAAGCACATGGTTGTCCAAATAGAGAGAAGGAACAAATGTGAATTATGATGTAGAGTCTAGTATAAATTGCTCAGGTAAGGAATAATGAGTGAATGAATTATAGCAGTGATAGAATAAATTAAGAGGAGTGGATGGATTTGAGAGAAATTTTGAAGGAAAAATTAATGACCTTGGCAACTGATGGCATATGGGGAAAGAGGGAGAAGGAAGAGTCAAAAGTGACTGCAAGCTTATGAACCTAGGGGACTTGGAGAATGGTGATGCCCTCAGCAAAAAGAGAGAAATATGTGATTTTTGTAAAAATAGAAATAATAAAACAAAAATTATTTTTCTAATTACATGTGAAAACAATTTTTAACATTCATTTTTTTAAAAAAATGCTGAGTTCCAAATTATCTCTCTTCCTTTCTTCATTAATCCCTCTAGAGAGTTAGCAAGATAATACAGGTTATGTATGTGTAGTCATGTAAAACATTACCCAACTGATGGGTATCCCCTCAATTTCCAATTCTTTGCCACCACAAAAGAGTTCTTTTTGTACATGTGATCTAAAAAGAGAGAAGTATGGAAAAAGAGTGGGATTAGGCTAGACTATCATGAATTCTATTTTGTACATATTGAATTTGAGATATCAATTGGACATCCAGATGGAAGTATCTAGTGGGCAATTGGAGATTAGAGTTCAGGAGGAAGATTTAGAGTTGGATATAGCCTTGGAGTCATCAATGTAAAGATGATAATTGAATTCATGCAAGTAGATGTGATCACCAATGGAAAGCATGTAGAAAAAAAGAGAGTCCAGCACAGAGAATTGGAGAAACACTAATGCTTAGGAAGTAGAAGATTACAATGATAATCCAAGAGAGGAGAGTGAGAAGAAATGGTCAGACAGGAAGGAGAACCAAGACAGAGTAGTGTCACACAAGGCCTGGCAAGAAAGTGTCCAGAAAGAGATGATTGTCAACAAGCTGAGGGAGTTGCCAAAACTACAGAGATGGCAAAGATCAGAACTAAGAAAATGATAGATAATTTAGCAATTAAGACATCATTGGTGGCACTGGAGTCATAAGGAACTGAGTTCAAATCTTGCCTCAGACACTTAGTAGCTGTGTGACCATGGACAAGTCATTTAACCCTGATTGCCTCAAAAAGAAGATGAAAAATAAAAGATATCATTGGTAACTTTGTGAGACCAATTTTAGTGTTATAATGGGGTTAGGAAGCAGATCGCAAGGAGCTGAGAAGCAAATGGACACAGTGAGTATGACACACCTCCTTTGGAGTGTGGTCATTGTATTCAGGTGTGATCTCTCAGTAGTGTTCTACAGCCTGGAAATTTCAACATCTTGTTTGCTCAGAACACTACTAAAATTAATTTGCACGAATAGGTCGACTTATTTGTTAAGGCTGTTGTAGCATATTTGTGTTTACATGAGGACGTTCTAGCTATGATACCTTAACCTAAAGGCCCTGAGCAGTCTACTGGTGGAGTTACTTTCAACAGCAGGCTACACACTTGGTTTGTGTTTTGCTGTTGTTACTAGGTAATATCTGATTGATTCTCTTGGATTATTGAAACAGATGCATCAAGAACTAAACAGGATATAGAGACAAGATATAAGTTCAGCTCAAATATTTCTTATCCTGGATAGATTTATGCAGGATGAAAATGTAGTGTAATGGATACAATGCTGGCTTTGGAGACAGAAAGAACTGAATTTAGGTCTCTCTTCTGATGTAAACTAGCTATAACTTCTCTAGAGCCCCAGACTCTTTAAACTGTAAATTACAGACTAGTTGCTTATTTATATCTGTAAAGGGAGTTTGCACATTGAAATCATAGATCTGGACCCTCTTTATCCCCTTCCTTCCCAAATATGCTTCCAGCATGTTGATGCACTATGTAGACTCAATCCTGCAATAACTAAAGAATTTAAATCATCTGAAGAAGCTATGTGGCAAGGAAGATGAAAGCTAGGTTCTAGTCAATCAATCAGTAAACATTCATTAAGTGCCTACTGTGGGGTCGGGCACTGTGCTAAACACTGGGGATACAAAAAGGGACAAAAGATAGGCCCTGCCCTCAATGAGCTTACAATCTAATTGTCATTTTCCTGTCTCTAGCACTGTCTATATGAACAGGGGAAAGTCACTTAATGTCTTCCAAGTATAGAATCATGTGATCCAGAGTCTGAAGGGACCTCAGAAGTCATGAAGTTCAACCTAGGACTGAGTAAGAATCCCCTTTATAACATCTTCAGAAAGCAGATATCCAGGCTTCCATGGAAGATCCCTCGAGACAGGGAACACACAAGGCAACCCATTTCACTTTTTTGGACTATCGTTAAGAAGTCTTTTATTTTTGTTTTTTCTCTTTAAACTTCATTTTCCACACTTGCAAAATGTGTATAATCAGAGAGTGTGCTGAAACCAGCTTAAACCACCTCTTAAAAGACAGTTATTGAATTTCCATTATTAACATTTATACCTTAGATATAGCTAAATGCTACAAATCAGCAGTCATGGGCTTGGAGTCAAGAAGACCTGAGTTCAAATCTAACCTCAGATACTTGTTAGTTGTGGTACTGGACAAGTCACTGAACCTCTGCCTCAGTTTCAACAACTGTAAAATGGGGATAATTACAGTACCTACCTTGTAGAGTTGTGCAAACCAAATGTGATAAGATTGGTCAAGCGCACTTAGCACAGTGTCAGGTACATAGTAGGTGCTATATAAATGATAACAAATAATAATAATGATAATAATAATAAATCAGGGGTGTTTGTCTAGAATTAAGAAAATAATTGAGAAAATGTTAATAATGCAGATTAACTTAAAAGTGTATATACACATTTTTCTTATGAGTCAATTATTCAACATTTACCAGCATCCCCCTGGTATAATGATATATATACTGCCCACCTCACAGAGGGGTCGTGAGAAAGGGTCTCATAGTACAGATAACTCTACTATAACTAGTGGAACTTATAGCAGTACTATATGAATGCACGTTTGTGATGTCTGACCTATGTGTATAACTCTTTAGGATTTGCAAAAGTCTTTACTTACTTCAGGCTCACAACAGTTCTGCATGGCATTATGACCCCGGATTTACATAGGAGTTAAATGCCTTTGTCTGTAGTCATAATTAGACAAAGTTAGACAAGGAATTCAAACTTGGTTTCTCTGACTCCAGGTCCCGCACCCTACCCACTACGCTATGTTTCTTCTCATCAAAATCTTAATAAGCAAGATTTCCACCAAGTAGGAGTCTGAGAAAACTAGAATCTTAAGAAATTGCATTACCTCGTTCTTTCAGGCCTCTGGGAGTAGTAATACTGAGGCAATGATCTTTATAAGTAAAGGCCAATAGTCTGAGAAAAGGATTGCAACTTCCCACATTGCCAGAGGCCCCTCCCCCCCCCCCGGGAGTATCTGATACTCTGGGAGCATACAGTTTGATGCATAAATTGCAAAGATCAGGCAAAGGGACGTTCAAATCCATTACTAAAATGCATAATGGCAAAAATAGATTTTAAAAAGTTTTTTAAATGTTTAACTTTAGCCATTTCTTCAAGATTGTAAATTTGAAATTAGATTATAAAATCTTCATTAGATTGTAAGCTCTTTGAGGGCAAGGACTATTTTTTGCCTCTTTTTGTATTTCCAGCACTTGGTACAGTGCCTGGCACATAGCAGGCACTTAATGAAGGTTTATGGAATTGAGTTGAAGTCTTAAGATGACCAGCATCCTCAGAAAGGAGAATCACATGTGATTTCTTATCTTACTTGCAGGAGTGAGTTTTGCCACCAGGAATGCTGGAGGATTAGCAAAGCCCAGTGTAACTATCAGTGCTAAGGATGAGATGATGACTATCAAAACTGAGAGCACATTTAAAACCACAGAGATCTCCTTTGTTATAGGTGAGGAGTTTGATGAAGTCACAGCAGATAACCGGAAAGTGAAGGTGAGCATTAATGCTTCCAGATGGTGAAGAGCTGGAACAAACAGGTTCAAGGGAGTTTGAGAGCTCTCTTTTCATGAAGAGTTCTTTAGTTGTGAAGCTCTGTCTACACTGACTGGATGCCACAGAGTCAAGCATTTATTGTAATTAATTTTTCAGCTTTTTTGATGATGAATTTCAGCACAAAGAATTGAATGAACCATTCCACTAATCAATTTAACAATTTAAAATGGCAAAAAAAAAAACCATTTGATTTTTTTTCAGTGCTAATCAACCCTAGCTAATTATCTATAATTTTCCTTAAATACTTTATCATATGGAAACAGCTAAGTGGTGCAGTGGATGGAGTGCCAGACTTGAAGTCAGGAAGACTCACCTTACTGAGTTCAAATATGGCCTCAGACACTTACTACTTGTGTGACCCTGGGCAAGTCACTTTTTGCCTCAGTTCTTCATTTGGAAAATGAATTAGAAAATGAAATAGCAAACTATTCCAGTATCTTTGCCAAGGAAACTCCAAATGGGGTCAGGAAGAGGCAGCCACAACTGAACAACAATAACAATCCTTAGCCCACATTACCTGACTAGGAACTGGGCATGTCTATATATGCATATATGCATAATGTACATATCTTCTGTGTGCATGCACACGAGAAACCTTCTCCACCATTGTGGATTGTCAGCTGCTCTGCAAATTCTAGTCTTAGAACATATAGGGATTCTGAAATATTAAGTGATTTGCCCAGGGGTATACAGCCTGTATGTGTCAGAGGTGAGGCTGGAATCCCTGCTTTCCTGATTCCATGGCCATCTCTTTTGTTACTAGACCATATTACCTCTGTTGACTAGGTAGCTTTCAGAAATAAAACTTTCATCTATGATACTATTGCTTGAAGTATTATGGTAAAGACTTTGAAGTGGAAAGATGTGTAAATGGCCTTCAATACTTCAATAGATCTCAGTGAATATACTTCTTCCATGAGGCTAGACTGTCTTCTTCCATGAGGCCAGACTGTATCAGCTCCATGTTCTCTTCTCCTCTGTGATTTTTGTCCTTGTGCTTAGGTAAATTCTTCTTAAAGTGTCCACCTAACGCACCAACTACTTCCCCCTCTTTTTATCAGTACCTATATAGCCTTAAAATGTGATAAGTTGACACCTAACCATAAGTAGATCCAAATTCTCTTAAATAGTTATCAGTTTGTTGATTTCTAAAAGTAAGTCCTTTGTGGATTTCTAGAGCATCGTAACATTGGAAAATGGCTCCCTGATCCAGGTGCAGAAGTGGTCTGGCAAGGAGACAACAATCAAAAGACAAATTGTAGACGGGAAAATGGTGGTGGTGAGTATCTTGGGCATAGTGGAATCATTTAACAGTCATGCTGGATTTAATCTTGTTCTCTTTGGACACAGAGATCTGAACTAGCAGAAAAGGGTAGAAGGTACAAAGAAGAATATTTAAGTTGGATTGTCAGGAAAGCCTAACAATGAGAATTATCTAAAAGTGGAATGTCACCTTGGGAGGTCAGGTGTTGCCTTTCATTAGAGGTCTTCGAGCAAAGGTTATTAGTAATTACTCATATATATAGGTTGGACCAGAAGTCCTTCCTTGTCTGAGATTCTGTGAAAATTTCCTAGTTTCTTTGAATGCCCTAAATTACACATTTTTTTTCTTGGTTGGGGATTCAATGACAAATTTAGAATTACTTTAAACTTAAAGATGGAAGGGATGTCACAGGTCACCTATCTCAACCTCTTCACTTTACAGATGGGGAAGCCAAAGCTCAGATAAGTTGTGTGGCTTATCCAAAGTCACACAGATAGTATCAGAGTCCAGGACTCAAATGCAGATCCTTTGACTCCACTCTATATACAAATAATAACAAATGTTCTTTGTTCCAGGTATGCACCATGAATGATGTCGTGAGCACTAGAATCTATGAAAAAGTGTGAAGAAATTTCAAGAAAAATTGTGTCCTGAATTTGGAAAAAAAGAAGCACCCATTACTCAGGAACAAAAATAGTGATTTGCTCAACATCAATTTACTTAATAAACAGTTTCCAAATGAAGTATGATTTCAAGAAATTAATCAACAAACAGTTTAAGTGCCTACTGCATTCCAGGCATTAGGGAATACAAAGACAAAAATGAAACAATTTTTGCTCTCACGAAGGTCATATTTTATAGGGGAAGACAACATGCACACATGTGAATATATATAAAATAGAATAAAATAATACAAAGCAATTTTTGGAAGGGGGTGGACAGTAGTAGATGGAAGGAAAAGGAATAGTCCCATGTTGGAGGTAACCTTTGAGCTGAGCTTCTAAGGAAACTAGGAAATTTCAGAGGCAGAAATGGAAAAGGAATGAATTCCAGACCTGATGGAGAGTCTGTCCAAAGGGAAGATTAAATACCATGCAGGAGGGACAACGTAACAAGACAGATTTTTTTCTGATCCATAGAGAGTGTGAAAGGGATTGAAGTCTCATGAGGCTAAAAAATTGAGTTGGAGACAGGTTGTGAAGGGATTCAAATGTGGGAGTTAAGAGATAACGCCATCCTGCGAAGGACGCAGCTACTTAAGAGCTGTGATTTGAGAACCTTTAAAAGATTCCAGTATTCTCCAGCATCTCTCCACCTATTCCAATACTCCAATATATTCACGATCTCATTAATGTAGGAACTTCTTCCAAGGAGGCAGAGCATAAACCTGTGTCTGCTCTTCCTGCATGAAATTGATGTTGGAGATTTTAGCAAAGCTCCTATACCCTGCAGGGAACCTGTCCTGACTAGTGAAAGCAAAGATGGAGGGGAACTGTCTTTTTATTTAAAGTTCTGGGTTTTCTTAACCTTAAAAACTGCATTTTTTTGTTCTTTGTTATTAGTAATATTATTTTTGTTGCATTTGATGATCCATAAATGCCTTATTCCATTCCTACCCCAAGTTTAGCCTGAGTGGTTCAGTCTGAAGTTTATTTTTAAGGGATTATCTTTGTTAAAATAAAAAGACCTCATTAAGCAACAATATATTACAACAATTCACTCTACCTGAAGAACCTTGAAAACACTGAATGTTGGAGGAGGAGGGAGTGGGAGTAGGGAAAAGAAGAAGGAAAAAAGAAGGAAGAGAATAGAGATGACACCAATCCTATTCAATAGTTTGGCTTGCTTCATGATTCTGTCCTGGTTCTAGCCATGCTGAGACCCAGGGTAGAAGATTCAGTTATTTATTGTGCCAAATGTCCATGGTATAAAAGATGATCACTATAGCAGTGAGAAGAGAGTGAGGACATTACATACTACTGTGGAGCTATTACCAAAGAGTATTTTAAAAGCGATCATTGTCTTGCTTGTCTGTAATTTCAACTATTTAAAATAGTGAAGCTAGTGTAAATGTCACCACTGTGACAACAGGCCTTCACAGAAAGGCACTTCATTATGGGGCAGGCCGGAATTTATAATTGCTTAACAAGAATTTGATTGTTACAGCTAAACCTACTCCCTCAGAAGCCTGTTAAGTCCTGCTGCTAAAGACATGGGATTTCCCAGGTCTGTATCAAGGTTGGATAAGATTGGGATGCTGCTGGTGAAATGGAAATATAAATCATGAAAAGATGGAGGGTGCCTTTGATGGTGATGGAGTAAAAAAGGAGATTTAAAAACAACCATAGGATGCTAGGTTTGGGACTGGAAAGGAGTCTGAAACATCAACGTCCAACCTCCTCAATTTACAGAAGAAACAGCCCTGGAGGGGGGGGAGCAGGGAAGGGGATGTTGGAGCCAGCTTCTCCTATAGATTTTCAGTGTGATAATTTATAGTCCGACATTACAAACGAGGGCTTTATTTATTGTATTGTTGTTCATTAAGACTTAAGAATAAGATTAAACTTAAAAGCGTATTATGGGTACATTTATTTGTTCAGAAAGCCTATTCTGAAACATTTTCTAGCATGCCCAGAGAGGTTAAGCTACTTGCTCAGATCACGCAGCTAGTAAATGTTTAATATGGAATTCAAACAGATCTTATTTCCAAGTCTAGCACTCCATATATTAAGAAATGATCATTTACTGAATTTAGCATTTTCAGAGTCAACAGTCATGACCTAGGTTTTCCTCTTTGGATGAGAAAATACATTGTTTTTCTTCTTTTTTCAAAAGGAAAGGGAAATAAAAGCAAAAAAAAAAGAAACAAGTATTAGTTTGCTACTGTAGAATCATGTACAGGTGAAATTGAAGGATAAGGTACAAAAAGAAGAAAGGGTAAGTGGAGGTGGGTAAGGTTTCACGGCATCATAGACTGAGATCTGGAATGGAACACATTATCTTTGTCTTACAAATAAGGAAATCATAACTAAGAGAAGTTAAGTAAATTGCTGAAGGTTGCACAGCTAGCGTGATAGGGCTAAGGTTTGAGCTCAAATCCTCGGAGTCCTCAGAACTCTGGAGTCCTTTCCGTTATATCATGCTGCTTCCATGGATCCAAAGAATGTCTCCAATGAGAGGCACCTTACAGATCACCTAAACCATCTGCCTCTTTTGCAGACTACAAAATTGAAAGAAAAAACAATGAAACTTAGCTCAATTAAAATCTATGAACACATCAAATATTGTATTGTCAATGCCTACGGTGACTATGAATATGCCAGCACAGTTCTGAAGTGCAAAATATGACAGACTCTCCATATATAAGACAGAAGCAAAACATTTATTCAGATACCTGAAAGCCAAATCCCAAAAGAAAACTGAATCCATCATAGCAACAAAGAAGTTAATACATCTTGTCACTGTAGGAAGCAACACCATTGTAAAGCCTTCCCACAAACAAACATTTACAATCGAATCCTAGCTGTCTACTTGCCTGCGTCCTCTCTCTCCCTCCTTTCTAACTGCTCTGACTCTCAGCTTCCTCTCAGTTCTGCTCTACCCTTCAGCAAACTCATCCTACCACAGGCTCCATGTGATTATATTCAGCCTATTAAGGGGCAGGGAAGATCTTCAAATTCCCTTAGGCCTATTAAGAGACAGGGAAGATATTCAAATTGCCATTACTGTTACAAATACCTATTACATCTAAGGCACTGGGCTTGGTGCTTGGGACAAAAAGTTAAAAAAAAAAACCCCAGCAAATTTAGTTCTTGCCCTCAAAGGGCTCACATTCATTCTACTGGAAATAACTTTCCCAGTGTCATACATCCAGGCAGCAGCAGAACCAGGTTTAAAACTTGTGTGTATAAGACTCTCAGCTCAGTTTTGCACCCTTAGGTCCAGAGTAGACAGTCATCTGGTTTCTCCTGTCCCTTCCCCCAACACCCTACCTCCTAAGTGGGTTGGAGCCAGTGTGTCAAATGTAAGTCCTGGAATTCCACTGAGAATTTGCATGGGATATAGGTTCTGGTGGGTCTTTGTTAACAGTTGGACTGTCCCACCAGCTAGGTTTGGGCTAGTGTGCTTATCCCTTCTGAAGAAGCAATATTAATTTAAATTCAACAAGCATTTATTAAGTGCTTACTATGTTCAGGTTCTATTATAGCCTATATTCTTGGTATTTAGAGAGCTATACTAGCTCTCCTCTATCAGCAGCCACAAAAGCTTTCTACTAATTCCAGACAGAGTTTCTCTTATGTCTAGAGGGGAGAATCAGCCTGACTGTCTCTTTAATCATGAGAGTCTCTCAGAGGCAGTCTGGAGTTGACCATAATTGTAGAGCTCTCTAGAATCCGTGGAGGTGATTTAGACAACTACCAGGAAGAAGGAACATGCTTAAGGGAAAAATGGAAGCATTAATGTAGGCATTTTGAAGAATGAATGACTGAATGAAGAAAAGCATTCAAATGCTTAGTAGGTGCCAAGTATTGTGATTTATGGTGGGGATACAAATATAAAAATGAAGTCACTCTCAGCCTTCAGAGGGAATACAATCTAAAATGGGGGAGGTAACACATTTGGGGAGTGGTGGTCTTCTCTGGGTGGCAAGGTTGCTGATGAGAATTTGGTCCTCAAAACTCCTTGAAAAACCACCATGTCACTTTAATTTGCTTTATAAATACATATCGAATAAAATTTATCAAAAAAGGTTTGGAAAGTTTCAGTCAGTGGTGCTATATGGAGGTAGATCAGCACATCCTTGTTGGTAGTAATGATAGTGTTGATTTGATTATGGTCCCAAAATGGAAAGGTAGAGGTAGGAATTGGAGGATGGAACAGAGAATATGTTTGTGATGTCAGCATGGTTAGTGAGAAGATGCCTAGATAATAAAGGGACAGATGGCTGGAGTTGACCAGAATATAGTGGGCCCCATGAAGCCCTCACCAATTGGAAGAACAGAGAGCTCATTCTGAGAATTCTAGAGCTGAAAGGTTGAAGTACTCCAGGACAGAGGCTCTTATCTGAGCAGGAAGGCATCTGGCAAGAAGATGGACAGAAAGTAAAGTGAAAAATGGAGGGAACTGAGCTACATGTAGTGGACTGTGTGGAATGCAAACCACTCAGGACTTCAAGGATGACAGGGCAGGAGTTCTGGGGTTTAAAGGGTTAAGTCCTTCAGAGCATGGTGTCTGGTTTGGATGATGAGGTGGCTATCGAGAAGATGGCCAAAAATTTCATGCTAAAAGTTACTGGGGAACCTACATGACACTCTAAATGAGAAAGGCACCTAGCTAATAAATTAGAACTTAATAAATGCTTCTTGAATTAAAATAGTCAAGAAAAGAATTCTAGTTTCTAAATTTCAGAATGTTCCCTTTTTCAAGTAATAATGTTTTAAAGTCATAAGAGGCTGTAATAAGTTATAATGCACTTGCTATCTATAGTTATAAATGGTTATCCTCTTCTATTGGCCATTCAGCAACAAGAAATTTGGTGGTTTCCATTGTAGGTTGACAACCTATTTAGGTTGCACCTTTTATATATGTATATGTGTGTACATGTATATGCACATATGTGTATATATATACATATGCACATATATGTATATATAAAACTACCTACATATTATATACTTATATATATTACAATATATAGTATACCTATATATTATATATTAATTATATATTTATAATATATAAGCTACCATAATATATGTTATCTCTTCATATTTTTAGTGACAGAGGAATCTCAACAGCTTAACCACAGACTCTCTTCTCTGCCTATGACTGTCAAACCTGATTTAATGCCTTAGTATTTAACTCCAAATGACAGGCTCTATCAAGGTTGTTGGTTAGAACAACTGTTCTCCCTTCAAACATTTCACAGTGTCTCTTTCTCAAGTGATAATGACTTGCTCAAAAAGTTTTCCTGGCATGGGACCACCAGTCTATCATGCTGCCTCCTCTTGAATGAAATGACACATTATTCTAATTGGGGAGTTGTACAGTCTTCTAAGAGGGAAACTATAAATGGAAATCATGATTGAGGAAGAAAATATGGTGATTCAAGTGATGCAAAGGCTTTATTTTTCAACCTTCAAAGGGGGTGGGAACTAGAAGGCTCTGGTGTAAAAGACATGACAAAGTAATCAGACTGATTTCTATAAACTGCACAGGGGAAGCGAATGTCATTATAGTAAAGACATCTTGTATAGCCTGGTGAGGCATATTTCAGGTTACATAGGAGAGGATACAAGTTTTCTTTTCCTATTAAAATTCAACTGTCATATACACTCTAAATTGGGTATCTTGCCCCGCAGGAGAGTAGGATAGGGATGAGAGGTGGGATGATGGAGGGGATGATGGAGTGGGATGACTTTCAGGTTGGGGAGGAGGGCTGTTAGAAGCACATACTTCTGTAAAGGGACAGGGACAAAGTAAAGAATGGAACAAGTGGAGGGAGGGATAGGAGGGAGGGAAATATAGTCAGTCTTTCACAATATGTCCATTGTGGAGATGTTCTGCGTAGCTACACATGTGTGGCCTGTATTGAATTGCTTTTCTTTCCAGTGGGGGTGGGTGACAAGGGAGGAAGGGAAA
>JAQQSV010000233.1:0-20362 GCA_028646515.1 Pseudochirops corinnae
GTAGTAATAGTTTTAAGAAAAGTATTTTATTTAGTACTTAATGTATAATATTATGTACATTTTTTATCAACTCTTCCATGACATTTCAACATGTTTTATATTCAAGGTCAGTTATTTGAATTACACTAGTCTTTATAACCTTTATTAGGACAAAGCAAAAATTTATATATGCCAAGTAAGAAACATAAACTAAGCCCTAAGTACATTTTAGTAAAAATACTTCTCAGGGGGAGCTATCACTTAAAATACTGAACTGAAAAACATATTGTTAAATTCTTTTTACATGACTAATTTGGTTTGTTATCCCATGAGATCTCGGCATGTCCTTTGACTAAGATACTGTTGGCCTCTGCCTCTGGAAGTGAATGTTGAGAACCCTTGTTTTCCAGGGTTGTTTTGTATCCCTTGAGCATTTTAACAATAAATAATTCTGGTTTCCTTAAAAAAAAAAAAAAAAAAAAAGGTATGGGCGCACAGTCTTTACGTAGACAAGCAACTCTTGTGGGATTTTTGTCCCCACCCCGAGCCCACAGCAAAAAGCTCCTGGTCGGGTCTACTTCTAGCCCACCCTAAACAAAAGTTCTGATTTGCATTCTAATACTGCCTTTGGAGAATCTCAACTTTAAAGGCTTCCCATTCAAGTCTTAGTGCAGTTTAAAGCTATTCAAGAATTTATTTCTCTCTGTCTCTGTCTCTCTCTTTGTAATATATGGTAGGGTAAGAATCTTCAGAAGTCTCTTCTTTACCTGAGTATATTTACAGCTGAAAACAAAATTCCATACTAAAGGGCTTTCATTTTTCTAAAGCCTTTTTTTTTCCCATGTAATGTTCTCACAGCCCCTGGTATCATAGACATGGGGTCTCCCAGGAACCAGTCACTAGATCAGGGATTATTAACCTTTTTCCTGGCAGTCTTTTAAATGCTATAGATCCTTTCTCAGAATAGTGTCTTTAGATATGTAAATCAAGAACATAGGATTTACAAAAGAACTCAATTTTTACTGAAAAACAGCTATCAAAATATATATTTAAAGTTCACAGATCCCTGTTTAAGAACCCCTGCACTAGATGAACTGTCTGCCATTGTAGCTGATATATTGGCTTCTGTCTACAGTTTCATGGTGACTTAAAGGTGACTGATGTTGTGGTACGTCCTTTCTTCTAGCATTTGGATAGTCCTCCCAACTGCATCAGTATTTCCTTTGGTCGGTCATTCAATACACAAGGCCTTACTATTTGCCAGGGATTGTGCTAAGCATGGGAGTACAAACACAAACAAAAAGAAAGAGTTGCTGCTCTCAAGGAGTTTACATTCTAATAGGGGAAGGGAACACTTTAAAAAGAAAACTAATGGCAGCTAGGTGGTGCAGTGAATAGAGCCCAGGCCAAGACGTCAGGAGAAAGCTCAGTTCAAATCCAGTCTCAGATGCTTGACACACTTATTAGCTGGGTGACCTTGGGCAAGTCACTTAACCCCTTGCCTTCCCCCCTCCAAAAAGGAAAAAAAAAATGAAATCTTTAAAAAGAAGTATATGTGTGTGTGTGTGTGTGTGTTTGTGTTAAGTAGGGGCATGATGGAGTCTGAAGCTTAACCTAGTAAGAAATAGATTTTTTAAAAAACAACTAAGATTTTGGCAATTGGTACCATTACTGCCATTATTCCCCCAAATAGAGGGGGAAGAAATGGAAGCAGTGTCAGATTTTATATTCTTGGGCTCAAAGATCACTGTAGTAACAACTGTAACCGTGAAATTAAAAGACTTTTGTTCCTTGGAAGGAAAGTACAGCATACTAAAGCAGAGACATCACCTTGCTGACAAAGGTCTGTATGGTCAAAGCTATGGTTTTCCCAGTAGCAATGTATGGCCGTGAGCATTGGAATATAAAAAAGCTAAGGGCCGCAGATTTGATGATTTTGAATTGTGGTGCTGGAGAAGACTTTTGAGAGTTCCTCGGACAGCAAGGAGATAAAATCTGTCAATACTTAAAGAAATTAATTCAGGCGATTTACTGGAAGGTCAAATATTGAATCTGTAGCTTTAATACGTTGGCCGCAAAATGAGAATTTGGGTCTCTTAAAAAAAAAGCTCCCAAACCCTGATGTTGGGAAAGATTGAAGGTAAAAGGGAAAGGGAATGGCAGAGGATGAGATGGACAGATAGTGTCATGGAAGCAACTAATATGAGCTTGGACAGACTTGGGAGAGGGTGTCAAATAGAAGATCCATGAGGTCATAAAGACTGACTGAACAAGAGCAACGGGGAGCCCCCCTCCAAGAAGGCGATGGAAGAAGCCATATAATCAGAGGGAGAGGCTTAAAATGCTAAGGGTCCTTCTGAGGTGAGAATTCCAAGATTAAAATTATCTTCCAAGATGAAGATTTTTCTGGGGCATGATGGAGGAGTCTGGAGTAGAGCCTGGAGAGAATTAAATTGTACCCTCTGAGTCTAGGTATTCAGGAAGATCACCTTCCCAACTGTCTCTCCGATCTCCACATTTCCCTCAGGCAGATGAGTAGTGTTATTTGTCAAGGAAGAAGAGGAAGTCAGTGTGAAATTAGAGGAGTATGGAATAATTGGAAAAGATGAAGAATCAATACCACCAGCTACTGTCTTCAGCAGGGTACTAGATATCCAATAAATGTTTTCTCCATGAGTCAGTGAGGTTTTGCTTTCTTTCCTTTGGTTAGAAGAGGAAAACAAACAGCTGAGTGGACAGAGACAGTGGAGCAAAGGGGTCCGACCCAGGCCAGGAAAGGAAATGGAAAAATACAGAGAAAAGTTGTGTGAAATATTAGTGTTGTTTTGTGTGATTGGGAGATCCTGCAGTATTTTCAGGAGGTGGCTGGGAAGAGGAGGGGTAAAAACAAGAGAAGGAAAAATAAAAAGAAGAGGGAGAAATGTACCTTGGTGTGCATGTGTGTGTGTGTGTGTGTGTGTGTGTGTGTGTGTGTGTGTTGATGTGTATATTTAAAGTAACAGAAAAACCAGAAGTATTGTAAAGGAATAAAAGAAGCAAGTAACCCGAGAAGGAAGACTTCCCCAGACTCCCTCTTAGGGGGGGACTAAATCAAAACTGGAAGGATTAAGAAAGTTCATCCAGTCCAGCCCCCTGCCTGACTTATCAATCCTCTGTACTACATCCCTGACAAGTGGTTTCTAGCCTCTTCCTAAACATTATCAGTAGAGGCTGACTCACTTTCCCATGAGATGACCTATTCTGTTTTCAGACACCTCTAATTGTTAAAAAGTCCTTCTTTGAGGTTGAAATCTGCCTTGATGTAACTTCTACCTTTCTTTCAGTCCTCTTTCTATCCTTTCCAGGGAACTCTTACTCTGCTGTTTTTCCCACCCAACAGCCAGAGAGAAATTTGAAGACAGGTATGATGCTCTCCTCAATCAATTATTCTCTTCTTCAGTTCCCCCTCTTTCCCCAATTGCTTTTCCATATGACATGAATGCATGACTTGGGAATTCTTGATTAGATGATCACCAAAGTTTCCTTCCAGCTCTAAAACCATGTTCCTGCAATCTCGTGACAATATTACCATATGAATCCTTTCTTAATCTCCTCTGCTGCTTGGGTTGTGCTCCCCAAATACCATGTATTCATTTGGCACATACACATTTTGTATATTCTTGTATATCTACATTTTAACTCCCCTATCCATAGTAAAGCTCCTTGTGACCAGGGACCATTTGCTTCTGTCTTTGTCTAACTTGTGTCAGTTACAGCACCTGATCACAGCAGCCTTGTGACATATTGCTTGGTTCCAGATAAGGTCTGACCAGGGTCTAGTGAAGTAGGACTAACAAGCCCCCTCCTTTTGAATATGATACTTATTCAGCCTAAGATCTCACTGGAGTTTTGGTAACCACACCACCCTCAGGATGCATGTGGAATTTGACATCAATTAAAAGCCTCCAGATCTGTTTTCACATGAGCTACCCATCTATTCTATTCTGTAGTTTGATAATGGATTTTTAAAAATTTGAGTGTGCTTCTTAACATTTATCTCTATGGAATTTCATTAGATTTAGCTCAACACTTCAATGTATCATGTGAGAATGCCCGTAGTTCTCTATTTTGTCATTGAACATCTAAGTTATTCTTCTTAGCGTAGCATTCCCTCAGGCTCACTCACTAAAAAGCTGGATCCCCAAAGGGTGGCTTCTACTCCTACTGACTAGGGTTCAAGAGTTAATTCAAAGGAACTGAGCTTGTTGATGTTAATGAGCCCTCATCTGGTGTGTTGTTCTCTAATATAAATCAGTCAGCTGACATCAATTAGTTTTTTTAGAAGGAATTTCTTTAGAATGTATAGCAAGAACAGTAAACTTGACTGAGAAGGTATGGCAAGAACAAAATAATTCCCACAAACCAGAGGGCATATTTCCCCTTGATACACACATACAAAGGCCCCTAGTAAGAGTGGGATCAAACTTATATTGCCATTCCAATGAGACACATGGGACTGTAAGGAACATGTGGGGCCCAGGGATACCCTTGATTCCTGACTCCAAGGAATTTCAAGGAATTCCCATCAAGCCTGTTTTGGGCTGACAACTGACTCCCTTGTTCATCTTGTCTGGTTCCTTATGGGGTGGAGTGGCTTGACTAAGATGGGACAATCCATTATTGGACTAGGTAGAGTAAGTTGCTCCTCAGGGCAGACTCTTCACCTGATTCAGCTACTTCTACTACTGTTTCCAGTGTCCTCTATTACCAATTCCAGCTGCTGAGTGCATGACTCTTCTGACCTTGTGAAGCTCATGAGGTTGTAACCTGGTCAACTCATTCACCTATGATGAGGAAAAAATAAACAAAAAAGAGACCAAAGGAACAGACACATCATAAATTCACAAACCAGAGCAGCTGGGTGGGAGATAGAGGCTGCTGCCCTGCCTCCATCTAAGAGCTCATAGCAATCTTCCTCAGGAGAAAAATCACCAGGACAGAGAACACTTTGATTCAAGTTGGGCTCAGCCTCTCTAGTGCCACTGGTTCTTTTGTCTCCTCAGCCAATCAGAAGACTCTTTCATTCCATGGTACCAGGTTTTCACTCATTCTTGGCCAGAAGAAGATTCACCAAGCCTTCTATTGGATTGAAATCAGGTAGGACATATTTTGTATGCTCTATATAACTCACCAGGAAGGGTAAAAAGTGAGAATGCTCCATGGTCTGGGCCGTCAGTGCCTAACTCCCTGTTATATTAGCATTATGCCATCTGTGTGAGAAGCAGAGTGATTTAATGGAAAAAAAAAACATTGTGTTTGAAGTCAAAGGACTTGGATTTGGATCCTATCTTTGCTACTTTTGATATGTATGACCTCCAGCCTTATTCCATATATCTGAATTTCTGTTTTCTCATTGTAAAATGAAGATGTTCAACTAGGTGTTTTCTAGGATCTTTTCTAGGTCTAACCAGTTAGGTAAGCATAGGATGAACATGCCATTTATTTCTTCATTGAAGTAACTAATAGAAATATTGGACAAGATAGCCAAATACTGGACTCTATCACACTCCAGTAGACTACTCTTCAAGATGACATTAGCTTATTAATCAACACTATTCAGGTAATGCCTTTCAATCAGCTTAGAGTTCAATATCTCTCCATCTTGTCCATAAGGATATGGTGAAGGGTGCTAACAAATGCCTTCTTGAAATCTATTTTCACACCATTTACCATATTTTCTCAGACCACTTCTTTCCTTTTCTCCTTTCCCAGATATGACTTCACTCTCAGTAACTGTCAATCACAATCCCATTGGTCTTAAGACATTGAAAGAAATAGAGAGTAGGTTTTCTTCTTCAAATTATAACAATGCTGAAGTACCACATTCATTAAAAAGGCAAAAATAACTAAAAGCAATGAAACTTGGTATTGTCAAGGCTGTTGAACACATTCATTGTTAGTGGAACTGCAAACTTATGTAAACTTTTGTAAAGCACTGTAGTAGTACATTGTAAAATTTATGAAAATAACAATATCTTTTGACCCAATAATCATATAATTGAGAATATAGCCTTAAAATAATGAGTTCAAATCCAGCCTCAGACACTTAACACAAAAATCATCCATGTGACCTTGGGCAAGTCACTTAACCCCAATTGCCCTCCGAAAAAAACAAAGCAAAAAAAAATATAGAAATAAAACCTCATAAAATAAAAAATAAAAAAATAATGTCACAAACAACAGAATAATTATTTATATAAAAATTTTCTTAATAGAATTACATATAATCAATTTATACCACAACCAATAGTATATTAATGTGCCTATTTTCTTGTAGACTTTCCCATATCTGTAATTTTCCTTTTTTTTTTTTTTTTTGTCACCTTGACTATTCTGATGGATGTGAGGTAGAACCTCAGGGTTGTTTTAATTTTTATTTCTCTAATAATCAGTGATCTGGAGCATTTTTTTAATATGGCTCTTGATACCTTGGGTTTCTTCCCTTGGGATCAGCCAGTGTATTATATGTCATTGAATAACAACTAGAAACAGTCTAAATATCCAGTAATAAAGAAATGGTTGAATAAATGGGAGTACATTAATTAAATGGAATCTGGGTATGAAGTGTGTAAAGTAATCTAGAAAGATCCATATAGAACACTGCAAAATAAAAGAAGCAGAATCTGAAGATTGGTGACCATGTAGGAAAAAAAAGTGGATGAGAATGAATGAATGAACAGTGAATCATGAAGAAGAGTTAGAGCAGCGGTTCTCAACCTGTGGGTTGCGACCCCTTTGGGGGTCAAATGGGGTCGCCTAAGACCATTGGAAAACACATATTTCTGATGGTCTTAGGAACTGAGACACCGCTCCTCTATGTGTCTCCAGGCGGGTTCACCCACATGCAGATACGCCCACATTCGAGTATTAAAGGGTTGCGGCATTAGGAAGGTTGAGAACCACTGATTTAGAGCAACTAAAAACTTCTTTTTTAGGATACTTTATGCTTGGTAGCAGAGTGGATGGAGCTCTGGGCCTAGAATCAGGAAGACCCTAGTTCACATTTGTCCTCAGACACTAGCTGTGTGACCCTGGGCAAGTCACTTAGCCCTGTTTACCTCAGTTTTCTCATCTGTAAAATGAGTTGGAGAAGGAAATGGCGAACCACTCCAGTATTTTTGCCAAGAAAACCCTGAATGCACATAGGAAGAATCAGACATGACTGAAATATCTGAACAATAGCATGCATTGAAAAATTATTACTGAGCATATTGAGTTGGGGGTATTAATGTTCAATGTTAATCTTTCAATAGAACATTATTTTTAAAAGAATCATTCTTCCTCATGGAAAAATTGGGTAGCCCTTCTCTACAGGATACTTACACACAGTAGTGGGCACAGGGCTCTCAGTCAGTGTTGATTGAATATGTGTTTCTGTGTTCACCTTGGCCCTGTGAAGCCTACTGTGTTCATTAACTGCCTAACACTGCTCTGTGATCAGACTTTGTGTGTGAGTTCTCTCGAATCTTTGTCTCCATATTTGTCAGAGGTGAGGCTTCTCTTCCTCCCCTTCTTACCTCCTAGAGATTAAATGAACTAATGTCTCCAGAGCTCCACCAGTGCCCTCAGAAAATGAGCACCAATAAGTAAGTCCCTGGGTCTGATTAGTGGAAAAATGAGTTCCTTTTTAAGGCTGTAGGGTGAACTGAGTACATCAACTTTACTCCGGATATTTGACTTCCTGAATCTTCCCTTGAACAATGCCACCTCTGTCTCACCCCCTGGTGAGCAGCCCAGGGAGAACCAGGTTCATTCATATCACATGTCCTGTTCCTGGAGTGAGTCACTGGAGAGTTGGGCTGCATTTTTAACCTTCAACACGGAGGGAGGTGAGAAGTGTATTAGAATAGAAATCTTTCAACCCTGGTGCTTAGTGTTCTCTTCCATCAACATTTTGCCCTGGGCCTTGACATGGAAACAGGCAAATGAGGGTCACAGAATGAAGGTCAATTGACTGGGTGACCTGCTCAGAATCTTCCAACAGAAACTTTTTCAGCTGTACTTAGTTTAGTGTGAGTTACCTGGTGGCAAATTCCACGGTGAATGCTGTTCAGGGCTTGTAAATTATCTGTAAATGAAATTCTTCTCTAATTAAACTCTATCTGCAAAGCATATTATTTTTTAAAGTATTAAAAAAAAAATGAATGACCACTTGTTAGAGAATCTGGAGAGGAGATGCTTGATTAGGTACCAGTTTGGACTAGGTGGCCTCCAAGATTCCTTCTGCTTCTGAGATTCTATTCTTAATAGGCATTATTTTTTAATAAATTAGTTTTATTTTTTAAATCAGACTTGTAATATCATTGGCATGGGGAAATGCTGGTGAGAAGCTTCCAGTGCAGATTGTCAATTTATAGTCTTAGAGAATTTCTTGGGCCTTGATGGGTTAAGTGACTTGCCAGGGATCCAACAGCCAGTATGTCAGAAATGAGTTTTGAACTGAAGTTTTGCTGATTCTAAGGCCAAATCTTTATCTACTGCGTCATGCTTTGTGATTTTAAATAATAGTTCATAAATCTAGAGAGGATTTGGTCATCAGGCGTTAATACTAGAAGGACTAGGCATGTTAATTGATGCAAAAAATTTATTATAATTTTACTGTGAAGTAAAATTGTTCTTCCTATCTTTATTTTCTTTGCCTTGTGGATTTTAAAAATGCATTGTGCCCATCGGTGCAGCTTAATCCTTTGAAATATTATTAAACTCTATTCTTTGATTAAGAGCTTATTATGCGCCAGGTACTTCACTGAGAACCAGAAAGCCAAAAACTGTCCTCCCCCCATGTCCCCTAGCAGTTTTGTGAGGTGAGTAGTCAAAGTATTTTTCCATTTTACAGATGAAGAAAATGAGGCTCCATGACATCTAATAATGACCATCAGAGTTGGGATTCAGAGCCAAGCATATTTCCGGGACCTTCTCTTTGCTATTATTTCTAAATTCAACACCCTAACCCCAAACTCAGAACTCTTTTTTTAAAATTTTCTAAAACGTCTTTTAAAAAATCATTTATTTACTTTTAGTTTATAACATTCAATTTCACAACACTTTGAGTTCCAAATTTTGTCCCCCTTCCTTTCCTCCTCCCTCTCCCCATGGCAGCATGCGATCCGATATAGGATCTACAAATACCTTCACATTAAACATTAGTCAAGTTGTAAAGAAGGATTATAAGCAATGGAGTGAACAATGAAAAAGAAGGAACAAAACAAAACACAAAAGAGAGAGTGTATTCAATCTGCATTCAGACTCTAGTTCTTTCTCTGGATGTGGATTTCCCTTTCTATCATGAGTCTTGGAGTTGTCTTAATCGCGTTGCATTGCTGAGAGGAGTCCAATCTATCAAAGTTAGTCATCACAGATACTATGTGCCTGTAATAGTGTACAATGTTCTCCTGGTTCTGCTCTCCTCACTCAGCATCAGTTTAAGTCTCTCCAGGTTATTATGAAGTCTCAGGACTCTTTCTACAACACCAAGTTTATTGCCCATCGTTGCCAATGTGTTCCCCAGAGAAGGATATGAGAATGGCCAATACTTCAAGGATCTGTGGCATGCCCTCTGTGAGACTGAACACAAAAAGGATAGTGAGGGCAGAGAAGACTCCCACAGGGATTACTGGAGGAACTGTAATAGTATTTCAGCTTGAGAACTACAGATCTTTTGACGACACATTCACATGATGAAATATACATCTTCGACAACTCATGGATCAATTCATATATGGCCCTCATAGCTCTTCCTTTCCTAAAGTTAGACAGGGACTCAGGAAAATGCTAGTAGATTTGCAGAGGAGAAAATATGATATAGTGGAAAGAGGGAGTCATGTGGAGACCTGACTCTGCTGTAAATTAGCTGTGTGACCTTGGGCCTCAGAGACATGACTTCAATGGAAGGAACACAAAAGAGTAAATTGAAGGGTTTGTACTACATGATTCTAAGGTTTTCTTCTAACTTTAAGATTCCGTCATTGTTTTGGAAAATGTCACAACACCTCAGCCTGCAGCTGGTGTACAGAGGAAATAGAAGTCTAATAACCTTGGTTTTAATCCCTGCTTTCAATTTAGTTCTTATGTGACCTTGAGCAAGTCACTTTTTTTCTACCTCAGTTTCCCCAACTCTCAAAGAAGATGGCTGGAATGGATGGTATTTAAAGTTCCTTCTAGTCATCATTTTTTTTTGTATTATGTCATTAAGTTAAAGAAAAATAAAGCTACTTCTAACAACTACAACAAAACCAATTTGCAGTGTCTTCTGTAGCATCCTTTCCCCCTTGAAAAGCCCCACCTGGATTTCAAGGAGACATCAAGGTGCCATGAAGGCCTTGGAGCTGAATTTCTATATTCCACCCTAGGTCCTAGAACTAGTGAATCTCAGCTGCTACTTCCTGGCTTTTTGGCTTTGAAAAAGTCAAAGCATCAGTCTAGGCTTCAGTTTGTGAAATGAGATGGTTTGGTTTTGTTGTTCACTTGAACCCCTTCCAGGTCTAAATCCTACCTGACTCTACCTTATACTAGTAGCCTTTCTACTATGGTCCAATGACTTTCTTACTTCACTTCAATCTTGTCCAACTATGCAAGATACGAAGCTGTGAAGTCGGAATGACAGACTGCAGGGAGAAGGACCCTGCTGGGTCCAGTCAAGTGAGACCTTCAGAGGGCTGTCCCACAGCAGACGGACCTCATAAGCCTTTTATTCCTGAAAGCAAGAAGGCCCTCCCAGGCTTCCCCTACAGAGAAAGCCTCCTACTGAAAGAGGAAGAAGAGAAGTGAAGAAGGAATGGAAGGAAAGGAGAAGTTTCCTTTCTGTGGGTTTGAGCTGCTGTAATGTCACCAGTGTCTAGAGTTCTCCTACAAAGTGTAAGTAAATAATAATAAGATAACAGGGTTATAGATTCAGAGTTGGGAGGCACTTTAGAGGTCGCTGAGTCTAACACTTTTATTTTATAAATGGGGAAACTGAGGCAGAGGATATGACTTACTTAGAGTCAATCAGGAAGCATCTGAAATGAGATTTGAACGCCTTCTTTCTAACTCTTAAGTCCAATGTCCCATAAACTATGGCAGGGGCGGGGAACCTGTGTCCTTGAGGCCACATGTGGCCTTCTAGGTCCTCAAGTGTGGCCTTTTGACTGAGCCCAAGTTGTACAGAACAAATCCTTTTCTTAAGGGGATTTGTTCTGTGAAGTTTGGATTCAGAAGGGCTGTACTTGAGGACCTAGAGGGCTACATGTGACCTTGAAGCCAGATGGTTTTAGAGAGGTTTTCACATAAATTATCTCATTTGACCTTCGCAATAAACTTATGAGGTAGGTGATAATAATCCCTGATATTTACATAACACTTACATTTTTTCAAAGCACTTTATGTATATTATTTCACTTGAGTCTCATAGCATCCCTTTGAGTTAGCTATTATCTATATTTTACAACTGGTGAATTTAAAGGATGTATCCATGATCGGACAACTTGTAATATTTTGAAGGTAGTATTTGTACCCATCTCCTGGATTCCAAACCCAGATCTCTATCCCCTTTGCCATATGACCTTTCCAATGGTAAGGACAGGTGCTATGACCTCCCAGCTTATAGATGAGGAAACTGAGACTTAGGGAGCCTTCAACAACTTTTGCCAATCCACACAGAAAGGAACCAATCTTGACTCAGTTCAATGTTCTTGGCCATGAACACTTATCTGGTACTAGATTAAACAGGCCAGAATTGTGGACACCTGACAGGTCTCTATCCAGTTAATAGTAACAAAATAATTTATCTCTATGGCATGTTTAACTTTTTGAAGTGCCTTCAACTTCACCAACTGATAAATGATAGAAGAATATGAACAGACAGTTTGCAGAAGAAGAATTCAAAGCTGCCAACAATCTTGTGAGAATGTTCTAAATCACTAATAATTAGAGAAATGCAAATTAAAACAACTCTGAAGTACTGCCTCATACCCATTGGATTGTCTAATATGATAGTAAAAGAAAATGGCTAATGCCAGAAGGGTTATGGGAAAACAGGTACACTCATACACTCTTTGTGGGGCTGTTCACTAGTCTAACCATTCTGTTAATTCACTTTGTGGGGCTGTTCACTAGTCTAACCATCCATTCCAAAGGACTCATAATGAAAAAATGCTATCCACCTACAGATTGAGAACTGATAGACTAAGCCTGCAAATTGAAGCATATTTTTTCCTTTATTCTTCTTGTTTCTCACATCCCCTCAAACATAGCTAATGCAGAAATATGTTTTATACAACTTCTTATGTTTAATGGGTATCATATTTCTTGCTTTCTCAATGGGTGTAGGAAGGGGGGGGAAGGAGAGAGAGAATTTGGAACTAAAAAGAAATGAATAAATTTTTGAAAAATAAGGTACCTTCATATTTATCATTAACCATTTTATCTTCACAACGCTTTAGGGCAATTATTATTATTATTGCTCCCATTTTATAAATGAAGAAACAGATATAGAGAAATTAAACTACTTGTCATGGAAGAACCAGGACTGCAATTCCTGTGTTCTTTCCAATATGGTCATATAGAAATGGCATTCATTGGCCAACTGAGCTTGCATGCTATTTGATGGATTGGTTGAAACATTCATTTATTCAACAGACATTTTTTCAGTGGCCGCTCTGTCCAAGGTGATGCTTTAGGTGTTCGAGGTAAAAAGACAAAAAAATTCCAACAGTCTCAGAGTTTACTAGGGAGAGTGGAGCGTAGAAAGGGATATGAAAAGAACACACATAAACATGTGGCAGCTAGGTGGTGCCATAGTGGATAGAGTGCTTGGCCTTGAGTCAGAAAGATTCATCTTCCTGACTTCAAATCTGGCTTCAGACACTTACTAGCTGTGTGACCCTGGGAAAGTCACTTCACCCTGTTGGCCTCAGTTTCCTCATTTGTCAAATAAGCTGGAGAAGGAAATGACAAACCACTCTAGTATCTTTGCCAAGAAAACCCCAAATGGGGTCATAAAGGGTTGGACACCATTGAACAACAACAGCAACAAACATGTAGTTCTATGTGTCTGAGGATGCCTCTTGCCTTTAAAGTCCTGGGTACGCTTGGGGCATGTTTGACTGGAATATAGAATATGTAGAGGACAGTTATGTGAAATTAGACTGGAAAGACTATTTAGGGCCTTAAGACATCTGGCAGGGGTATCCCACACATCCAGGTGGGGTTATCACTAAGTAATGAAGTAGATGAAGTTAGTTTGTCTTCAGTGCTTTTCTCTGTAACGCTTGACCTCTCTTTTTTAGTCTCTTCTAGCTGCCTCCCTAGGGTAACCCATCTTTAAGAACTTTCTTATTATCTCCCCACTCTCTGCCCACCAATCAGAACTTAACTCTTTTGGGGCATCAATCATCCAAGGGTCTTCCTGAGATTTCATTTATCTAGTTAACTATTTTGTATTAAAGACATTGTTAAAATTTTTTTTTTGGAGGTGGGGAAGGCAGGGCAATTTTGGTTAAGTGACTTGCTCAATGTCACACAGCTAGTAAATGTGTCTAGTGTCTGAGGTCAACACTTGAACTCAGGTCCTTCTGACTCTAGGACTGGTGCTCTATTCATTGAGCTACCCCTATTAAGGACATTTTGCACAATATTTAACAAATATCCTCTCATTTCCACTTCACAACAGCTTAGTTTAGAGCTATCTTCTTCTGGAGGCCTTCTCTGAAGCCCTGCAAGCAGATCTCCCTCCCCAAATCTACTTCATCTGGATACTCTGGGAATTAGCACTGCAGCCACTATAATTCCTCATTTACAGATAAGGAAACTGAAGCTGAGAGAAGTTCAGTGATTGTCTTGTGGGTCCACAGCCAGTAAATGTTGGAGGCAGAAGTTGAACTCAGGGCTTCCTGATTCCTGGTTCAGTATTGTATCCACAATACAATGCTGTCAAGAAGGTTCATGTTTTACTCCTTCTGAGTTATACATTTGTGCTTTAACAGGAGCCTTCTGGAGATGAAGCTTTTAATTCAGAAGAATGATTGCAAATAGCTGGAATTAAAGTCACCACGGCAGTCCAAAAAAGGAGATATTTTGGTTCAGGGGCCATTTCAGCAACCCTAAAGCAATGTTATATAGGTGGCACTCTAGTGGACTGATGCACAGGGCAGGCTTTTGCCTTCAGGCTCTTTTGAAACAGCTGGAGTGTAGGAGGGAGCAGAGGGGAGAGGGCATTGAGGAGTAGGAAGGATTGGCCATTAGAGTAGCTGTGGTTGAAACAGGAAGTTGCTAAGCCTAGTGCAGCCTCTAGTTGATTGGCTGAGCCAGCTCTTAAGGCCAGCAGGTGTCAGCACTTTCATTTATAAGAGACAAGGCCTTGTAGAACTAAATGTCAGCCTTTTGTTTGCCTTGCAGTTCCCTGGAAGAATAAGGCCCCAAGGGCCCAACTGTACTGTCAAGTGGTTATCTGACCAACACCAAAGCAAACTGTGCTTGAACAGAAACACTATGGCATGACAGAATGAGAACAGCTTAACAGCCAGGGGAGCTTGGACACACTTATCCCTCATGTTCCACTACCTAGTTAGATGCTGACGTTCTGGTTTGCATGAGTTTTTAAAAAAAAGGGGGGAGGAAGGTTTCCTTTAAAATTTTAAATAGACTTTTAAAACCCCCCCCCCTTAGTCACTCCAGATTCTAATTAGGAAGATGGAAGATCCAAGCTTAAATCTGGAAGTCTCACAAAGGAATACAAGAGAAGAGCATTGGAGCATCTCACAGCTAAAAGAGACCTCAGAGGCGATCAAGGCCAACTTGTACCTGAGCAGGCATCCCCTTTGCAATATCCCTTTCAAGTGATCATCCAGTCTCTATGTGATGCCTTCAATGATGGGAAACTCAGTCTTTCCAGGAAGCTCATTTTCTTTTTGAACAGCTCTCATTGGGAAGGTTTTACTTCCAAATAGGCTAAAAGGGAGGAAGAGAAGGAATTGGAAGCTTCAAGCCTCCCCCTCCCCCAATACCTTTTCTTACTCTCTCAAAAGTGATGGAGTAGAATGGTTAAAAAAAAAAAAAAAAAGAGTTTCAGAGCTAGAAAGACCCTCTAGCCCCTGTTCTCTCATGTGAAAAGTGAGGAAATTGAGGCCCAGGACTATTAAGTGCCTTGCCCAAGGTTCTGAAAATACTTGGTTGAAAAGCTGGTTTCCCAACTTCTGAACACTTTTGGCCCCTTCTTGCCTCCCAATATTCCTTGAGTATGTTAGCACTGGTGCTAGAGGAAGGAATTGTTCAGTGATCACCAGAATAACTGACTTTCTCACTTCCAGTGGGGACAGGGGACTATTAGTAATCTCCCCAATTCTCTTAAAACTCACAAGGGGTAGGGGTGGCTAGGTGGTACAGTGAATAGAGCACCAGCCCTGGAGTCAGGAAGACCTGAGTTCAAATTGAGCCTCAGACACTTAACACAAACACAAAACTAGCTGTGTTACCTTGGACAAGTCACTTAACCCCAATTTCCCTACCTTCCCCCCTCTAAAAAGCCAAAAAAAAAAACCCCTAACAAACAAACAAACAAAATCTCACATGTGGCCTCACGTCCTGGGAATTTGTCCAGTTTGCTTTACAGGGGTTTCCAGACTTGGTAAGGGTTGTGAGGAAAAGTAACTAAAACTAATGTGTAAAGGAACAGTATAAAGTACTAGAGAAATCCCAGAGATCAATTTCCTCTTAAAATCCTGAAAATAGGCACTTGCTTTAAAGGGAAGATAAAGAGCCCAGTGAAGAATAGAGTTGCCTTCTGTGCCTTAGTTTCTGTCTCTCTGATGGGTGTACTCTTCATTAAACATTCCATTGACCAACATTTATTGAGAGACCATTGTGGCAGGTGGCATATTGTCCTACAGAGAAAGAGTAATACGAAGATCCAATAAGACATGACTGCTAGGTGGTGAAATGGAAGAAGACTGGGCTTGGAATCAGGAAGACTCATCTTCATGAGTTCAAATCTGGCCTCACACACTTATTAGTTGGGCAAGTCACTTAACCCTGTTTGCCTCAGTTTCCTCATCTGTCAAATGAACTGGAGAAGGAAATGGCAAACCACTCCAGTATCTCTGCCAAGAAAACCCTAAATGGGGTCAGGAAGAGTCAGGCATGACTGAAAAGTCTATAACAACTTGCCCTCAAATTTATGATTTAATAGAAGACTTGGTTAAATAACTACAACAAAATATAATTGAATAAGAGAGGTGTGAATAAAAAAATACTGAAGAATGATGAATGAATGAATGAATGAGTGAATGAATGAATGAAAACCATTATTAAATAATACTGTATTTCAAGAATGGAATATAAATATAAAAAGCAAGACAGCCCCTGCCTTCAAGGAGCTTATTTTCTATCAGAGGAAGATGACACATTCTAGTGGTGGCCAGGGAGGGGTGTTTTGATCTGTAAAGTTGCAGAGCGATGTAGAGCCTCAGAACAAGTGATTGACTGTCCTTTTTAGGGAAAATAAATATGATTGATTTGATTACTGTTTCCAGAGCTAAAAGAGGAAAACAGTTGGGAGTAGGGGAAGAAGGGAAGGAAAAAGGATGCAGGTAGTGGCATGGCAGAAAATGGCTGGAGATTCAAAGATCAAATAAAATATGACTCTTGTCCTCAAGTTTACAACTTAATAGAGGAAGGGAAGAGTAAGATTACAACAGAAAATATAATTAAATAAGAGGTGTAAACAAAACACTGAAAATGCTTGTCTTGGGTCTAGTTTGGTCTAGGTATGGTGAAGTCTCACCAGTCAAGAGCCCAAGGCCCCAGGGCAGGAGCTGGAGTGAAGGGTCCTAGTAGGAGGGAGCATGGCATGGATATTATCAGAGAGCCCAAAATGCTTATCTTTGTCTAGGGGAACCATGACAGGCTTCTCGGAGAAATAGGTATTTGAGTTTCAACTGTTAATTATGATTGGACCTGGCATAAAAAATAGGGGCTGTCTAAAGTTGCTCCATTTTCCTTTGAGTTCTGGAGAGGAGTTGAGTTGTTAGAGCAAGATATATGTTATAATAGAAAAGGCACTGGGTTTAGTACTAAAACACCTGGTCTAGATCTTGTCTCCACCTACCACTCACTGGGCATGTGACTTTAATAAAATTATTGTGATTCTCAGCATCTCAGTTTATTTCTCTATACAATGAAGGGGTTTGGACAAAATTTTCTCATAGGTTACATTTAGTCCTGAGAGTCTATGAATTTCTCCTTGAAGTTATCAGCGACTGTCTGACACTGAAAGTTTTGAACTTTTCTCCTCTTGGCATCTGTTGGAGTACAAGGTACTCCAACAGATTAATAGCTTAAATGTCATACTATGAAGTTAATATTTCTTTAGTGCATTCATCATTCATTGACTATAAGTTATTGCCTGGAAAACGGAAAAAGTCCAAACTTTGGGCCTCTTTTCTTTGAGGACAACCCTCTCCTCCAACCCAATTGTTGTTGAGTTGTAATCCACTCTCTGTGACTCCATTTTCTTGACAAAGATATTGGAGTGGTTTGTCATTTCCTTCTCCAATTCATTTGACAGATGAGGAAACTGAGGCAAACAGGGTTAAGTGACTTGTCTAGGGTCACACAGCTATTAGTCTATGAGACCAGATTTGAGCTTATGAACAGGAGCTTTCTTGATTCCAAGCCTTTTGTTCCATCTTCTCTATCACCTCGTTGCCTACTCCAACCCAACAGGTATTCTCAAAACACAAGCAAATAGCTTCCCTTGAGACCCTGTGTATAGAATCAATAGGGGTTCAGCTGTAGGCAATGGGATCAAAGCCTCAGTAGAAGGCAAACCCACTTGAAGTTCAAATATTTCATCTAGACTAGGGGCACATTTGCATTAATTTGTCGATGGTGCAAAGAAAATAGGAACCCTTTGAAAATGATTGACTTTTCTGCATTGATTTTTCAATGCAGGGAGTGGCAAAGCTCCCAGGAGGTTTAAAACAAAAAATTCAGTAGGAGTTGTCTGTCAAAAATCGGATAACCCTCTTTTTGGGAATCATGGGTGGAGTGACTAAGTCTAAATTCTTATTGTGTTTTTCTCAGGTTTCGATGTTTTGGAATAGTGTAAATTTCAAGGGTGTGTTGGAGCAAGCTTTGAGAACTGATTGCTAAATTTTGAATGGGAGCATTTACACCTCAGAAATTGGGAAATGCTGTAAATCAGGACTGATTTATTGTTTTGGTTCTCAACCTTCCTAATGCCGAGACCCTTTAATACTCGCATGTGGGCGTGTCTGCATGTGGGCAGACCCGCCTGGAGATGGAGAGAGGAGGTTCCTAAGACCGTTGGAAATATGTGTTTTCCAATGGTCTTAGGCAACCCCTTGTGAAAGGGTCGTGCGACCCACAGGTTGAGAACCGCTGCTCTAAACCAAGTGATGGAGAAAATGTTAATACTGATTAAACTTAAAAGTATGTTGTGGGTACTTATTTTTTCCCCTGGAGAGCTCGTTGTTAAAACATTTCTCAGCATACCACTGGATATAATAGTCAAGTTTCAAGAGGCAGACACTGATGGACACGGAGAGACAAAGCATTCCATGGTAAAATGAGGTTTTTGAGATGTCCTATTACTTTATGTGATTTGTTACCTGGGTTACCTTGGACAACTCATTCCCCCATCTCTGAGTCTCATGAGTTTCCTCATCTGTAAAATAAAAGAAGTGGATGAGATGAGCTCTAATGAACCTTCTGGCCTTCCATCTGCTTCATTTTGAGGGCATGGGTGCATACATGGTAGGAATGAATTTAAATCTCAATGAACTTATCCAGTCCTAGTAGAAATCTATCCTGTTGTGACTGGGACCTGCGAGTTCAGCCTTCTAGACATAGGCTGACACAGCTGAAGGACCAAACTATCCTTTCATAGGTGTTATAATAGTTAGACCAGTAAGTGAAACATTTAAAGGTAGGATAGTATAGTAAGTAGTATTCTGGGCTTGGTATCAGAAAGACCTGGGTTCCAATTCTGGCTTTGACATTTGCTGGCTGTCTGACAGGGGAGGGTATGACACTGAACCTCTTATGTGCTTCAGGCAGCTCCCTCAGATTTATATATTAGGGGGGAAAGGGAAGCAAGCATTTATGTATTTCCTATACTATGCTACACACCTTGCTATGGGCTTTGCAATGATGATCTCATTTGATACTCATAACAACTCTGGGAGGAAGGTGCAATTATTATTATTGCTATTTTATAGATAAGGAAACTGAGGCAAAAAGAGTTAAGGGGCTTTCCCAGGGTCACACAGTGTTTGATGCTGGATTTGAACTCAGCTCTTCCTGACTCCAGGCCTGACATGATATCTACTATGCCACCTAGCTTAATAAATACTTGGGGATTGGATCTATATCATAAAGAACAAGAAATTCAAACATACTTGTGCCAAGCAAACAAACTTCCACTTGTGAAAGTACTTCAAAAAATGGTTGATTTGCAGGCTAAACTAATAATTGGCTTCAGGAATAGAAATGTAAATACAAACACAATTTAGGAATTAGCAAGTTATTATCCCTGTTGCAGAGACCAGTCAGTGTTTACTCTTTAACTAAGACTTAGGAGTAATGTAACTTCTGACTATTGAGTAGACTCATCTTAACAGTTGGATACGTGGAACCTGATTCTTTTTGCCCTTGGAAGGCCACAGAGAGCAGATGATTGGTGATGTTATTTCTGAGCTTGTTTCTGAAAAGTGGTACCTTGATTAGGACAGCACTCTTAGCCGCACACCACGGCAACAGTTGCTGAAGGAAATGACAGAGTCTCACCTGTCGAAATACTACACCCTAAAGACACCCCCTGGAGAGAACTCTTAGAGGAGCAGGGACATTACTCAAACTCTCACAGTGTCAGGAGGAGCTGACCAGCTCCTTGGGGATGACCCAAGCACCCAGAAAGAGCAGGTCTCAGGATCCCTGACCTGCTGGCCTGGAACATCTTGGTCTCTCTAGTTTTCTCTATCCTTTTGTCTCCTTTCCCCCTCAATTCTCTTTTTCTCCACTTTGATCTCTTCACACACTCTCTTCTAACCTCTCCCCTCTCTAGCCCTTTCCTTTTCTCCTCCCCTTGGATATTGATTTGACATATTAATCACTACAATAATAGCTAAAAATTCCATTGTGCTCAATTAATCCAAAGGAAAATCCTGTGTCAGTCACCAGATGCTGTCGGGTATACTCCTACATTCTTCCCAGGCCTTTGGACAGTGGAAATTTCTAAGGTTCCACTTATTAACAAAACAGGAGGCCATTATGTAAGGCTACATTGAAGAGGGAGAAGGGGGAGAAGAATGTGGGAGGGTTTCAATCAATAGAGCTGTTAGTCACCCAT
>JAQQSV010000233.1:20462-89029 GCA_028646515.1 Pseudochirops corinnae
CCCCCCCCCCCCCCCCCGACCCCCGCCAGGTCTATCCAATCTTAGCTCATTAGCTAGATAGGTGTGGTTAGAGATGGCTTCTTGCCATGCACCCAGGGATGCTACTTCCTGTACTCTGGATCAAACTTCCCAGATATCTTTCTTCCTGTCATGTAGAAAGTGCCTTGTTCACGTGGATGGAGTGACCTGGTGCTTTGGGAAACAGTGAGGTGACAAAGTCCAGCTAATTATTTTAATCCTGGAGGGCCCCTGGATATAGTGGAGAGAAAACTGGATCTGAACTCAGAAGCCTTGGGATTGAATGCCAGTTTTATCACTGAATGTTGCGGAGGCTTGGAGCAAATTACTTTAATTCCTCAGGGCTTAAGGAAGCTTGTGTGAAAAATGAGTGACTTGGATGTGATGGTCACTAAAGGCCCTTCCAGGGACAGATTCTATTATCCTGTAACTTCAGGAGCAAGTTGGCTTTTCAGAGGGAAAGCAAACATCCCTATTCTATAGCTACAGATGCCACCCCAGTCCCTGGCCACCCACCAGGCAAACACAATTGATCACACAGGGACCACATGAGAACAGGTGAAGGATTTGTGTAAGACAGCTGAAAAACACCACTGAAAAACAATTCAAACCATATAATCTAGAAATCATAGAGTAGAAAGAGATAGCTAGGTGGTGAAATGGCTAGAGTGCAGAGACTGCAGGCAGGAGAACCTGAGTTCAAATCCAGTCTCAGACACTCCTAGCTTTGTGGCCCTGGGCAAGTCATTTGACTTCTATTTGCCTTAGTTTCTTCATCTGCAAAATGGGGATAATAATAACACCTATCCCATGGGGATATTTTAAGGGTCAAATGAGATAATAATCACAAAAAAATAATTGCAAAGTGCTTAGCACAGTTCCTGACAAGTGGTAGGAGTTATATAAATGGTAACTATTATTATTTAGAGATCATGTCACGTAACACCCTTATTTGACAGATATCATTGAGGCCACCTTAACTTATGAAGGTAAATACATATTTTTATTCTAAGCAGAATAGCTCATTTTTTGTAGGTAGGATTAATGCAAATTGGTTTGTCTTATAGGTAAAATTTAGAAGTTAATTAGAGCCAAACAGCAGAAATATGTAATGTGGTGATTGGTTCTTGTCCTTGTCTGTAATGTGGATTCACTCTGAATGTTCTTTCCCAAAGTGATATGGTAAAGACAAGTATTGATTTACTACGCAACAGCCGTGTGCTCAGACACTGTGACAAATAATGAGGGAATACAAAAAACAAACAAACAATGATTTCTTGACCTCAAGGAGCTTACAATCTAGTTGGGGAGATGATAGAAATGCACAAAACAGCTAGAGCATGGTGTAGTTTGATCAATAATACAATGTTGGATAGACATTTGTGGAAGGGGATGGGGGCCCTTTATTAAGGACATTGTGACAGGAATAGAAGATAAAAGTAGCCAATCATCCTACTCCTGCAAAAGTGTCTTCTGGAAGGAAGTTCATTAAAAGCTCAAAGGGAACTTCCACAGCCCAGACCCTTGCTAAGAGGGATGTGATGGGAGTTAAAAGGAATGCATTCACCCCAACCACTTTTATATGCCGGCTATTATGAGTGTAAACCTAACTTAGAAATGAGTTGATTTGCATTTGGTTCTGGGCAATCTCACAAAAGCCCAATGATACTCTCCTCAAGGAAGAAGCTATACAGATGAAAACTCCAGCAGATGTCAGCAGCAGCTTACTGGGAAAGCAATGGCAGCCATGGAGATGGAA
Source organism: Pseudochirops corinnae (assembly GCA_028646515.1). Taxonomy (NCBI): domain Eukaryota; kingdom Metazoa; phylum Chordata; class Mammalia; order Diprotodontia; family Pseudocheiridae; genus Pseudochirops; species Pseudochirops corinnae. Next base: position 22,240 of record JAQQSV010000233.1, read on the forward strand.
TGAATGGGTGGATGAATGAAAAAGAATTTATTAAGTGCTTTCTACACGCCCAGCACTGTGCTAAGCCTTCTAGATACAGATAGAAAATCGAGACAGTCCCTGTACTAGGGGAGTTCACCTCCTAACAGGTGAAGACAATACAAATAAGAAAAATCAGCTGCAGGGCCAATGGAAAGGCCCAGAAGTTTTAAGAGAATGGCAGTGGGGTCAATGGGAAGGCCCAAGGATTTTTACTGGTAAACCAATAGAGGGTATGCTTGCAGGACAGATAGTAAGGCCAGGGGTGTGTGTGTGTGTGTGTGTGTGTGTGTGTGTGTGTGTGTGTGTGTGTGTGTGTGTGTGTGTGTGTATCTTATGAGAATCAATCAATCAATAATCATGTCTAAAGCACCTACTATGAACCAGATTATTCTAGGCACCTGGGATACAGTTATAAAATCAATGAAACCAGCTATACTTGAAAGGAATATAGGGTCTAATGGAGGACTGACTGTTGGTGATTCCCTGCTCATCTAAATGGTAGAAACAGCCATGTCCACTCTGTAGGGCATGAAGGGGGATGGGTCTGGAAAGGCCCCATCCATCACTGATTGGAAAGAAAGAGAGTAGGCCTGAGGGTCAGGATGGTGCCAAGGTTTTGATATCCTTACCACTGAGGTGATAATAGGGGATAGTGTCTAGCCAAGAGGAAGGAAGAGAAAAAGGATGGTGCTGGCCCGCGGGGCGGCTGCTGCTGCTGCCTCTTGTTGTCAGGAATATTGTGGGAGAAGAGCACTCCAGAGTACTTGTTCCACCAGGTCTTGTGGTGCCCAGATAGGTTCTGGATGGCTTAGGGCAGAAGAGAGAGAAGAAGATGCCTCCTGCTGGTGGACTGCTCCTGCTGGTTTCCCTTTACGCTATAGAAGTCCTGGGGCAGGGGAGGTGGGAAGAAGAAGGAACTCTCCTCTTCCCCCCCTCCCCACTCCAGAGAAATGGAATAGAGCAATTGTAAGGTACAACAGTTGCTGGGAAGCTGTTTTTTGAGAGATAGACATTTCAGGTCAAACCGAAGAGAATAAGCTGTCTGAGGCATGGTCCCTCTCTCATCAGCATGCTGACCATAGGAATACTGTGTGCCTTTGTGTATGGGTAGAAATTGAGCTTCCTACTCAATTTTCACTTGTCATTTATTTTGCTACTCTGTCTTAATGAAGACCTTACTATCTGAATTACATTTTTTCCCTAATCTATTAGTAGAGAATATACTGGTTGGGGACTTGATTTATCCTTATATAACTAACTACAATTATCACTCAACTTCCTATAACTGAACCTGGGACAACAAAAGATTCCAGAATCATACGAGACCTGTTAGATTAACAACAATCATTTTTTTTAAACCAACTACTATGAGCCAGGAACCGTGCTAAGCACTGTGGGTACAAAGAATGGCAAAAACCAAAAAGTTCCTGCTTTCAAAGAGTTCTAGGTCTATGGGGGTGGGGCAGGGTGGTGGAGAGACAGACAACATGTAAACAATGATGTACAAAAAAGACATGAGAAGAATAAATTGGAAATCATCTCAGAGGGAAAAGAGGAATCTGGGCTATATACACTTTTTTTCTTTCCTAAATTGCAGGTCAGACCTGCCAGAGCTGACTAAGGGTGTGCAAATCCCTAGATGGAACTTGCTGATTATGAGAGCAATAGTCAGGATAGGCAGTAGGGAAGGAGCCCTCATGGATTGAAAGCTAGCAGGGCTGCTTTGTACTAGACTACATCTTTCTCTGGGTCTGTATGTCAAAGATAAGGTCAAAACCACACTGGTTTCTAGAGGCTTAGAGATATCTGGGTGTCACTGGCCCTGGTGAGCACTACAAAGATGGCAGGAGAATGGATGCCTCTGTAACAAGGCCCTAAAGCAGCAGCTCTCAACCTGTGGGTTATGTTCAATTTAAATACATTCTGCATGTCAGATATTTACATTATGATTCATAACAGTAGCAAAATTACAGTTACGAAGTAGCAATGGAAATAATTTTATGGTTGGGGGTCACCACAACATGAGGAGCTGTATTAAAGGGTCTTGGCATCAGGAAGGTTGAGAACCACTGCCCTAGAGGGTGGTGCCTAGAAGAGGACATGGCTAGAGAAAAGGGCCGGTCATAGTCTGGAGAGAACAGGCTGTTTGGTGGCCCACGACGCTCTTTGTTTCCTGAAAGCTTCCCAGCCTGTCTTGGATTGCCTTCCCTGTTCCCATGTATCAGCAAGCAAAGAACATTTACTAAGAGCATACTATGGGCCAAGCACTGTGATAGGCATAAAGTAGAGTGTGCTGGCCACTAACACAGCTAGAGTTTGGTTCTCTCCCCTTTCCCTGGTTAAAATCGGAAAAACCGAATGAGGGCTAGAGGAGGTTCCTGTTGTCATTGACCTCTGGGGAATGTGTGAAGGGAAGCCAGTCTAATATGATTAACGATTAGCCCTCCTTCTGTAAGCCCACTGTCCCAGGAGGGAGGAGATGTCCTCGCCAAGGTCATCAGCTGACTGAGGGAGAAACTCTCCTTTGCCCTCTGCCACTCCTCATCCCTGAAGGCACAGGGTGACTCACAGGGTCCTGAAGGCTGGCAGCTGGGGCTAGGTGAACCCGATTCAAATGCTAGCAATATTCAAATAGCTTACTTTTCTATGAACAGCCTCTGCAGCTGTTCTCATGAAGGGCTAGTTACCCTTTCATCCAAAGTACAGTTACCTGTTTGTGATCCCAGCAGGAAATATTGAAAGTCTACCTTTGGTCTTTTAAGACCAGCTTCATTGTCTCTGTTCCATAAACTCTCACCAAGTGAAATATTAACTTCGATAGGATAGTAGGGTCGGACAGTCACCAAAAGTTCTCTTTTGCAGAATACCTGAAAGGGGTTGACTGTCCTGTGACTTTTGTGACCACTGAATGATTTCTCACTCATCTCAAATATCATGAAAGCAGGAGAGAAAAATCTCTCTGAATGAGAGTTACAATAAGTAAGTGGAAAAAAGTAGACAGGAAAGTATAGTGGAAGGAGTCAGAGGCCTGGGCTCAAATCCTTGTTACTTTATATCTTCACAATCTCAGCTAAACTACCTGCCCCTTCTCGGTCTCAGGTCTTCATCTGTAAAGAGAAGGAACTGAATGGCTTCTAAAAATAGTTACTATTTATACTGAGCTTTAAGGTTTGCAAGGTTTTTTACATATATCATATTATATATATATATATAAGCACTTTGGAGGGTTCTGGAAAGACCCTGCCCACCCCCATTTGGAAGGGAGGAGAGTGAACCTGAGGGTCGGAGGAGGAGGATTCTGACATCTTTACCATGGAGGGGGGGAGTAAAGGGAAACAGTGTCCAGCCAAGAGGAGGAATCGAAAGAGGCACAGCAACCCTGTGAGATAACCACCATTATTATCACCATTTTCCAGATGGAGGTAATGAAATGATCACTCAGGTTGTATGTTCCTGAGGTGAGAATCAAATACAGGTCTTCCTGACCAGCACTGTATACATTATTCCATACTACCTTTAAATTCCTAGTTCCAAATCTTTCTTCCTAGGATTATAAAAATTGTTACCATCACCATTGTTTCAAAGTACCAATGAAATTAATTCACAGCCTTTTAAAATAATTTTCTCTATTATCTATGAAAAAATTGTTAATCCCATGGATCTTTTCTCATCTCATCTTTTTATTTTTATTCATTCATTCATTTGTTTATTTGTTTATCTATTTTGCTTTTTGCTTTTTGGAGGGGGAAGACAGGGCAATTGAGGTTAAGTGACTTGCCCAAGGTCACACGCCTAGTAAGTGTTAAGTGTCTGAGGCCAGATTCAAACTCAGGCCCTCCTAACTCCAGGGCCGGTGCTCTATTCACTGTGCCACCTGGCTGCCCTCTTCTCATCTTTTTATTTATGCTCAAGACCAATAAGCTGTTAAGACAAAAGAGAAAAAGACAGCTTAGATAGTAGCTTTGTAATCTTGAGCAAACTAACTCAGTTTTCTCATCTTTAAAATGGGAATAATGATGTTTGCACTACTTATTTCATAGAGTTGTTATGAGGAAAAATCTTTATAAAACAAAACACCATACAATGATCTAGTCTAATCCCTCCATTTTACAGATGGAGAAAACTGAGATCTAGATAGATGAAGTGACCTATCATTGTGCTTTGCATCATTCTGCCATTTCCTTCCCATAATCCTCAGCATGCTAGCGATATGCTGAGCCCTTATTCCCCAGCTGCCCTGTCTCTTCTCAGCAAGAGCAAAATCAGCCTTTTGAAAGGCTGTATTTAGACACTGGGAGTTGGAAGTTGCTGGCTAATGATAAGCAGGGCTAAAACAACCGTAACAACTACCCTCCTACCTTAAGCGGCTTTCATTGACTGCAGGCACCTGTAGGGGTCTCGAGAGGGTGACCCTGAATTCTCCTAGGTCCCCAGTACTCTTGAAGCAGCCACAGGGGTTCAGTTCCCGTCAGGAGCTGGAATCTTGGGCAGAGGGGGTGTGATTTTGAGATCCACCAGGAGAGTGTGCTCATTTGAAGGCTTCTCTAGTGGGACAGATTCCACACCAGGGCAGAGTGGCCAGATCCACTAATGAGCTCCTGGCCAGTAAGGATCGCATTTGCAATCCCCAGCACCAAGCACAGCGCCTGGCAGGAAAATCTGCTTAATCAGAGCTTGATGGTTGATCAATATGCTGATTAGCAGAATCTACATTGGGAGGGAGCTCAGAGCCTATGTGGTCCAATCAGTGAATACCTTAGCTAGAATTCTCCCTGCTGAGATGGATGCTGCCTCACACCTTTGCTACCTGTGTGGCCCTAGGAAAATCACTTCACTTCCCTTTCCACTGATGCTGTATAAAGCTTATTTGTACATTCTTGTTGGCATGTTCTCTTCCCAGTTAGACTACAAGATCCTTGAGGGCAGGGGTTGTGCTTTTGTTTTTGTTTGTTTATTTTTGCCTTTAAGAAATGTTTACTGACATGCAATATATGTCACAGTTTCCTCATCTATAAAATGGGAGGGTTGAGCTCAATGATCTCTAAAGACTTTTCTAATTCTAAATCCATGATCTTACAATTCTATGAATCCTCCCTATAGCATCCTGACAAAGGATCTTCCTATTTTTCCTTCTGAAGACCTCCAGGGAAGGGGAACCTATTACTTTTTGTAACTACCCTTTTCCTTCTGGATTCTTCTAATTGATAGGAAGTTTTTCCTGACAGAGCCTAGGAGAGGTTTTCTACAACTTCTTCTACTTCTACCCATTGCTCCTGGAGTCTGAATTTTTTTTTTCTTGGATGTGCCTTTTCTAGCTGAGACCAGATGGACTGGACTGAATATGTATATTTAAATCTCAATCTGTGCACCAATAGTTCCCTGAAGAATGGGAGGGGGGGAGAATGAAGGGGAGGAGGTATAGGTGGGAATGCTCTGGCCTTTCAAAGAAGTATTAGTTTGAAACAATCAACTAGTCAATAAACATTTATTAAGTATCGTGTGCCAGGCACTAAACTAAGGGTTGGGGATATAAAAAGAAGTAAAAGACAGTCCTTTCCTTCAGAGAGCTTACAGTCTAATAAGGGGGGAGACAACAGGGAAGCAAATATATACAAAGTAAGCTATATACAGGATAAATAGGAAACAAGGAAGAGAGAGAAAACCCTGGAATTAAGGAAGGTTGGGAAGAATTCCATTAAAAGACTTAAGATGGTCTAGAGAAGCCCTAAAGCATTGGAATCTCCCAGCTCCATGTGCTTTGAAGTATTAGTACTACAGAACCTCTGATGTCCCCAGGGAATGCTTCATGGTTAGACATGCCCAACTTTGCCTCTAGTTGAAGCTTCAGGACCTCTGGTTGCATAGAGAGGTTGCCAGGGGTTTTTCTACGGTCATTGCTAAAATGGATAAAGTGGTTTGTGTTCCGGCCCCGTGTCTGTCTGTCTGTCTGTCTCCCTCTCTGTCTCTGTCTCTGTCTCTGTCTCTGTCTCTGTCTCTGTCTCTCTCTCTCTCTCTCTCTCTCTCTCTCTCTCACACACACACACACACACACACACACACACACACACACACACACACATTCTCTCTCTCCTTTCTCTCTTACATTTTCTCCTCTCTGTCTCTTCTCTCTCTCTTCATCTCTCTCTGTCTCTTTCTGCCTCTGTGTCTCTCTGTCTCTCTCTCTCTCTGTCTGTCTCTCTCTCTCATTTGGATTTGGAACCACAAATCCATTAGGCAGTAAAACATTTAGTTCTTCAATTTCCCCTAAAAGGCAAGTTCTATATTGCCTGGATCATGAATGTCTCCACTGCAGTGCTTTCCCGACAATTTATTGCTTCACGTGACTGCTATTGGTTGGTCTTATGCTTGGTCTTGGAGATCTGTTGTGGTCATTTCAGCCGAGTTTATGCTCTCAGCAAAAAAGAGAACAACAGTAGTCTCTCTGCAGGAATCCCGCCCTCCTAGAGACCACAAAAATTCTCACACTATACTGGAAATCAGTCATGTGCTCCCCCACCCAGTCTTACCCCAGCCCCACCAGCCTGAACAAGTTTCTGAAGATATTGAGTTTAGGAATAATAATGAGAAACTGTTGGAAGAGTGTTTGTGTTTTTGAAATGCCCAGCAGTGAGTCTGAGGGAGGTTCGTCAGTAGGTTTTTATCATTCATCACGTCTGCCAAATGGCCCTGCATGAAAGATTTTTTGTAAAGCTGGGAAAAAGCTACTGAAGGGACCCAGTTTGCAGGAAAACAGGACAGAAGATTTCTAATAGCTAAGGAGGAATCAAGATGGTTTGAACTAATTGTCCATGGGACCAGGGGAGAGAAAATGTCTCGTGGAATACTAATCACTTACATTTCTTTTTAAAAACAATTATTTATTTACTTTAGTTTATAACATTCAGTTCTGTAATCCCTTGAGTTCAAATTTTCTCCCCCTTCTTCTCCTCCTTCCTCTCCCCCTTCCTCTCCTCCTTCCTCTCCCCCTCCATGGTAGAATGCAATCAAATATAAGTTTTACAAATACCTTCACATTAAACATTAGTCAAGTTGTAAAGAAGGTTTATAACCAATGGAGTGAACTATGAGAAAGAAGGGACAAAACAAAGCAAAACACAAAAGAGAGCAAGTATTCTGCTTCAATTTGCATTCAGACTCTGTAGTTCTTTCTCTGGATGTGGATAGCCCTTTCCATCATGAGTCTTTTGGAGTTGTCTTCTAACCTTGTATTGGTGAGAGGAGCTCAGGCTATCAAAGTTAGTTGTCACACATATGATGTGTCTGTAATTGTGTACAAAGTTCTCCAAGTTCTGCTCTCCTCACTCAGCATCAATTTATATTAGTCTCTCATCACTCACATTTCTTTTTCTTTTCCTTTCTGGAGGGGGGAAGGCAGGGCAATTGGGGTTAAATAATTTGCCCAAGGTCACACAGCTAGTAAGTGTATTAAGTGTCTGAGGCTGGATTTGAACTCAGGTCCTCCTGACTCCAGGGCCAGTGCTCTATTCCCTGTACCACCTAGCCACCCCCATCACTCATATTTCTTTAGTGCCTTCAGGTTTATAGGGCACTTTCCCCATAGTTTTATGATCCCCATAGCAAAAGTCTTCTTAATACCCTTATTTTCCAGTTGAAGAACTGAGACTGAGAGGTTAGGTGATATGCACTAAGCCACACAGCCAGGTACCATCTGAGCGAGGATTAGAGAACAGTTCTCATGATTCTAGACTGGCTACTCTCCACTATGATTCACTATCTCTCAGACAAGCATTGGAGGGATCTGGGTTCAGTTTTGTTACTATTTTTCTTTGTGACTGTAGACAGGTCATTTAGCTGCATTGGGAGTAATAGTACCTGTTCTACCTTTTTCAGGAGGATGTCATGAGGAGAAAATGAGATGCGGAAGCATTTCAAAAACAGAAACATTGACAGTAAAAAACAAGAACAACAACAACAATCCCTAACTCTAAAAAAATAAATAAATAAATCAAGATTTCAAGATTCTCTCTTGATTCTGTCTCTGTCTCTGATAATCAACATTATATATTATATAAACTATTATTATATGATATGTGATAAGCAACATTATATAGTGTTATATATTATATGATCATCAACGCTATATATTATGTGATATTATAATATATAATTGTATATCATACTTAATATATGTGATAATCAATATTATATATAACATATACTAATATATTTATACAGTATGATAATCAATATTATACATAATATATTATGATATTAACATATCATATATAATATGATAATCAGTCTGGGGTTAATTTATATGGACGTCCCTCACTGAGGGAAACTATATATAATATTGCAGTAAACTAGACTGATTGAATGTCCAGGTGCTAGATGGTGCAGTGGACAGAGAGCTGGTCCTGGAATCAGGATGACCTGAGGTTAAATCCAGCCTCAGTTACTTCCTAGTTACGTGATCCTGGGCAAGTCACTTAACATCTGCCTGTCTCAGATTCCTCATCTGTAAAATCAAGCTAGTAATAGCACCTGCCTCCAAAGGTTCTAAGGATAAATCGAGATGATGTTTGTAGAGCACCTTGCAAACCCACAATTATCATAAAAATATTAGCTACTAATATCATCATCATCATCAGACAGACGATAATTTCTGAATTGCATAGGTTCCAGTTGGCTTATGAGTCATTGTAGTTCTGAAAGCACATTTTGATATAGAAACTATGTTACAAATGGCAGTTAGTTTCCCAGTGTAGCCCACAAAAGCCAAACTACCCTACAATGTAGCAGAATTGTAGTACTTTACTCTGTAGTCTGGATTTTGAAAGTGGAGGTCTTGTGGTGGTAGAAGTAGGAAGAGGAGAAAGTTGAGTTTCTTTCCTGTTTTCCTGAGTACTCAGTACTCTACTAAGAAGGCAGCTAAGCGGCTCAGTACTCAGTACTCTACTAAGAAGGCAGCTAAGCGGCTCAGTAGAGTGCTGGGCTCAGGAAGACTTGAGTTCAAAGCCAGCCTCAGACATTTACTAGGTGTGTGACCTTGGTAAGTCACTTAGCCTCTGCTTGCCTTAATACACTGGAGAAGGAAATGGCAAATCATTCCAACATCTTGGCCAAGAAAACCCAGTGGACAGCATTGCTGTGCTATGGTCGACAAGATCTTGAAGAGTAATACAGCAATGACATCCACTAAAGACAAAAGTTTGAATTAGCTCCTTATGACTCACATTTTGTTCTGTTTTACACTTGACAAAGCTTTAGTCTTTGGCACCTTTTGTTCTTCTTTGTGAATCCCTCTCCTGACCATTTGCTTTTGGAACTGTTGCCAGGCAACAAGAGTATCATACTAATCTTAGCCTTTCACTGGAGTCCCCTGCCTAGGACTGCTCTAGCCTTTAAAGCTGTCCATACAAAATTCTGGATTTCCCCTTGGCAGTGTAGGGGGGTGGGGGTAGGTAGGAGTGTGAAGGGAGATGGGGAATGGAAGGATCATACAGATGGATGAACTGCTTCACTTCTCTAGAGAGATGCCTTCTTCTCAAGCTCCTTACTCTGAATGATATAGGTGGAGGTTCCTGGTGGCTAGCAGTAGTGTAGTAAGATGAATTAGGAGTCAGAAGATGTGGGATGGAAACCTGGCTCTGCCACTTACTACCTGTGTGACCTCAGGCAAGTCACTTGATCTCCACAGGCTTCAATTTTTTCACTTGGAGAATGAGGATGAATTATATGACCTCTGAGTTCTTTTCTACCTTTAAATCTATGATTTGTAAGACAGAGATCCTCATTAAAAGCAAATCTAATGGCCGAAAATCTAGGTTTGTAAAAAAAGAGACCAATTAAAGATTCATTATAATATTCCTTTAACTTGTAAGCTCCCAAGAGCATTTAAAATATTAGTTTACAAAAATAGGCACTCCATTTTTCTGGAACACATCTATTGTGCAAAGGGAAGTCAACCGGAACATTTCTCATCAATTTGTTGAAATGTTTACCTATTATATTTATTTATTTATTTTTGCTTTTGGGAGGGCAGTTGGGGTTAAGTGACTTGCCCAAGATCACACAGCTAGTTTTTGTGTTAATTGTCTGAGGTCAGATTTGAACTCAGGTCCTCCTCACTCCAGGGCTGGTGTTCTATTCACTGCTACACCTAGCTGCCCCTACCCATTATACTTAAATTGATGGAATGGAAGGAAATGCCATGGGCTTGAAATCAGAAGCCACCACTTCAGAGGACTACTCAGCTTCATGAGGAGGTCCATTCCAGCTTCATTCAGGATATTCTGAGGTCCATTCAAGCTTCATTCAGGATGTTCTGAGGTCTATACCAGCTCAGAGATTCTAATATCCCATGACTTAACTCTCTGAGATTGTATTTCCTCATCTCTAAGACGGGGGTCATGACAGTTGCCCTATAAACATCAACGAATTATTATCAAGATGAATTGAGTTATTATGAAAGCATTAAAATTATATGAATATGAAAATATGCTATTGTTATTGCTAAACATCTACATAATTATTCTTCCCCCAATTAGATTATACATTTATGGAGGACAAAGACTATGTTTTATATTTTTTTCCTCTCCTACCTGAAAATAACCAATACTTATGTTCTGTACACAAAAGGAGCCCAGTAAATGCTCTTAGCTAAACCTTTGCTCATTGATTGGTAACATAGGTTAGCAGGTATTGGCTAGACAGAGGAAATATATTCCTTTTAATATAATATATTTGCAGAAGCTAAGAAGTTAAGCTTTCTAAAGAAAAGCTGAAGGAATGAAGAATTCTCAGTTTTGCAACAACACTGACTCACTGATAAAAGAGCCTATAAAGAGTGCTGTGTTTGGTTTCTTTCCACCTGCTCAAATCATGTGAGAGGCAGTGTCTCTAGTGGGTAGAAAGCTGGCCTTAGAGATGGGAAGATATAGGTTCAAGTCTCTTTTCAGATACACACTGACCATATATCCCCAGACAAGTTACCTCTCAGTGTTTCCAGGCAAAGCTCAAGGATGACAAATTCAAGAGTATGAGCTAGTAGGCAAAGAGGGAGTTTCCCTATCGTTCCTTAGACTAAGAAAACCATAGATCTGGTGCTTTCTCATTATATCATGTAGAACCTCAGAGCTGAAAGAGATTTCAGAGGTCCTTCAGTCTTACCTCTCCATCTGAAACCTGAATTCCCTCTCCAATGTCCTAACACATCCAGACTCTGCTTGAAGACATCCAGTCCCAAGGAACTCATTACCTGAAAGAGTCCATTCCATTTTTTAATAATTCTGTTAGAAAGATCCTCTTATTGAATGGAAAATCTATATCTCTTGGGCATCAGGTTAAGTGATGGTTACCTTAAAATCCCCCAAACATTATTTTTTCATGCACAATTCTGATAGATCAGAGGATAGATATCATATTGAAATGGGAAATTATAATTGTGTTGATGATTTTCCCTCAATCAATAAGTATTTAAGTGCCTACTACATAACAGACACTGAGCTAAGTGATGAAGATACAAAAGAAAAAAATGAAACAGGACATGCCCTCCAGGAGCTTACATTCTTTCAAGGGGAACGACATGAAAGATATGAAGATTCTTGTATTCAGCACCCCACTGCTCTGGATCTGTACTCATTTGATGACAAATCACTTTGGAACCCATCTCCATCAGGAGATTGAAGGCCATTTGGAAGGCATTCAGAGAAGGAAATTAAATGATTAAGGGAAAACAGGGCTTGTTTATTATGAAAAATTAAATATGGATAACTTATTTAAATGTTGACTTAATAAAGATATGATTACAGTTTATAAATATTTGAAGAGAACAAATTTAAAAGGTGGAGTCTAGATATTTTATCCAAGTACCAGACACTATAAGTAGGAGTGATAGAATGACTTAAGAAAAAAAGGCTTGAAATTATAGATTGACTGTAATTCTCCCAACTAAACCTCTCCCTGAATCTTAAGCTTTCTTTTAATATCCTACCAGGGAAATTGTGGTAATTGAGTGAATCATACTGACTCCATCTTGTGACTCAATTCTGGATCTAGCTCAGTTGCCTTTCTGTTCAATTATGGGTCTAGTCCAATTTCTGTCTTGTGAGAAACTTTACTCAATTATGGGAATTCTGAGAAAACTTCAGTGCATTGTTTGAACCTAGCCCTGCATGACCCAGAAACTGAACCATCTTTACCTGTTGCTTAGAGACCCTTAACTAAGGATCTGGGCTATGCTGATCAAAAACCCCATCGGATCTCAAGATTGATGCAAGTCATTTTCTCACAATTATACATCTCAAGCTACCCATATGTCTTATCTGAAAACTGGCCCTGTTCTGGTCAATAAGTTAATATTTCTTTGTTCCTCTGATTGAATACAGACAATTGTTTTGGGAGAGGGACAACTCTTTTCTGATGTCAGGGAATTGTACCTGTTTGCTCTCTCTCTCACAATTTGGAAAGCCTCTAATCTTTCCTTCAATTAGAAATCAGACCACCTAATTTTATATCCTGGTTTATATCCTATAAGTTGTTTTAATGCATAAAAATCTGTCTTCCCCTGTTTTGGGGGTCCAGTGCCAAGCTGAGGAGGCCTGGTCCCAATTTGTTTTGCTATTGGCATGCATTTCTTAGTAAATCAATATGATTGGAAGCCCAAACCTTTGTTTCATCAGTTATTTCAGATTTCACCCCCATATACTTGACTGATGATCTAATTCTGGTTTATAAGATCGATAGTCTAATTCAATTCAATGCACATTTTTAAAGTACCTACTCTATGTGCAACACTGGGCTAGGCTCAATGAATACTTAAAAGTCTTAAAAGAATCCTAGACCTAACTTTTAGAAGTCACCTAATTTCTCTTCCCAGTGGATGAATCTACAACACCCCCAACAACAACAACAGCAAGACCAACAATCTTCCAGGGCTGCCCTTTACCTATTGAATAAATCTCAAACTCTTCGGCCCAGGTCTCAAGACTTCTACAATTTGGTAGCAGCTCAAATTTCCAGTCATATTCTTTTCCTTCCTTGGGATATGCTGGAGCCAGTTCCAATGGACTAGAGACGATTGTTCAAACTTCAGCGCCTTGGAAATTGACAAATGCCACATATCAGATACTGGTTTACTGTTTTGTTGATTTTCCAAACTTAATGAAGTTTTAATAAAATGTTAATAATGCAGATTAAATTTAAAAGTGAGTCAACTGTACGTTTTTTTCCACAGCTTCTTGTTAAACACTTACCAGAATACTCTCACCCTTCACACACTCAATAGTCCAGTAAAAATACACAAATGGTTGCCAATTTGCTATTAAATCTTGGTGCCTTTGCTAATTGGGAGGTGGGGTGCTATTCCTGGAATACCCTTTGTTTTTCTGTTGAATTCCTACCCTTTCTCTAAAATCTAACTCAATTGTTGCCTTCTCCAAGAAGCCCTCCCTGATCCCCCAGGTTACTTCTTAGATCTCATACAACATTTTTGCCTACTGAACAATTTTGCATAGCATGGTTATTGGACAGTCAGTCAACAAGCATTGACTAAGCTTTTATGATGTTCATACCACCTTAGTAGATTATGGGAATACAAAGAAAAACCAAAATAATCCCTGACCTCAAGGAGATCACATTTTAATTTAGGAGGTAACCTGCAAACAATTCTGTGTATACAAGTTATGTATAGCATAAATGGGAGCCGATCTCAGAAGGCAGGGACTGGGACTAGGTAGAGAGATGTGTGGACTGGTCCTTCTATTGGATTAGAAACAGCACTTGCTTCCTATTTCCTTCAAGATCAAATATAAATTCCTCAGGCTTTTAAAGTCCCTCACAACCTTGCTCTTCCTATTAGAATTTTCTTACACTTTACACCCCTCCACGATCCAGTAACAGTGGCCTTACTGTTCCTTGAGCATATCATTCCATCTCCTGATTCCATGCGCTATCACTGACTGTTTCCCCATGCCTGGAGTGCTCCCCCTCTTTATTTCCACTTCATGGTTTCCTTGGCTTTCTCCAAGACTCAGCTCAAATCCCAGCTTTTCCAAATGATCTTTCCTCCTCCCAGCCCCACCTGCTAGAGCCTTCTCTCTGAAATTACCTCCCATACTCGCTATATAGATGGTGTATGTACATAGACAGTTGAATGATGCCTTCCTCATTAGACTGTAAGTCCCTCGAAGGCAGTGGCTTCTTTGAGTCTTTGCAGCCCTAGTCCTTAGCACAGTTCCTGGCACACAATAAGAGCTTAATAAATGGTTGTTGATAGAGAAACTGACCCAATAAGATGCTCTGTACACAAGTGTTAAGTGAGCATTTGGAAAAATTTTTCAATTAGGTTAAAGAATAATTTCATGGGACATCTAGGTGGCACAGTGAATAGAGCACTGGCCCTGGACTCAGGAGGATCTGAGTTCAAATGTGGCCTCAGACACTTGACACACTAGCTGTGTGACCTTGGGCAAGTCACTTAACCCCAATTGCTTTGCCTTCCCCCCTCCAAAAAAAAAAAAAAGAACAATTTCACAGGACTTAGACCAGCTTTTTCTTCCTCTCCCAGAGAGGGGCTTCAGAACCCTGAATTCCCTCAATAAAATGAGGCAGCATCCATAAAATCACAAATTCTTAGAGTTGGAAAAGACCCTAGAGGTTAATAATCCTCAGTATCACATCCAAGGCAAGTGGTCATCCAGCCTTTGATTGAAGAGGGAGAACCCACTCACTAGTAGGTAGGGTGGGGGGAGGCTATCACTGTGCTTTTCTCCTATTACTTTTTAGGGGGAACTGATCCCCTGACCCTACATGGTCAACATAACTTCTCCAGTAGCTACAAACTATCCAGGTAAACTGGGGACAGCATGCCTCAATGTCTCAATGATGGCAACATCCCAATTTGCATTGCCTTTTCCTGACACTGTGAGAAAACATGGTATTTTACTATTTTCATATAGTCCTCATATCCCTCTTCCTCCTCCTCCTTCTTGAAGGGGGAAGGCAAGGCAATTGGGATTAAGTGACTTGCCCAAGGTCACACAGCTAGTAAGTGTGATTAAGTGTCTGAGGCCAAATTTGAACTCAGGTCCTCCTGACTCCAGGGCCAGCACTCTATTTACTGCACCACCTAGCTGCCCCTCCTCCCCAATCCCTTCTATTCCTTTTTAATTCAGCGTTGAATTGATGTCAGGGAAAGTATATGTGGATACTGGTGGCTGTTTATGCTGTGGTGGCTGCCATGTTGTCAGATGGTTGGCCCTCTGGTGTCAGGGTCTCTAGAGTCAGGGCTCAGAACTAGGGACAGTAATCTGTGTTTCTTGAAAATGTTGGCTCATCGTGGCCAGTTCTTTGTAGATCCACTTGGGGAGAAAGATGTCAGTCCCAAATTAAAGAGCTCATTGAAAATGGCCATCAGACAGACATGACCTCATCGATGCTTTCATATTCATACTGAGAATAGAGAAAGCTCTATCCTCAAAGGGACAGCATGGGCAGCAGTAAGAAGTGTAGGTTAGCAAGGTTAAGGATAAGAAAGGCTGGTGAAAATGTTTCAGGGAACTGAAAAATTAAGCATGATTCTTTAGCAAGTCTAGATCAAGGAAGGATAGTTTGAACAATAATAATAAATATCACTGGGAATAATACAGTATTGTTGAGGGCACCATGATTCCTCCATTCAGTCAGGTTCATAAACTCTTTTAGTTATTTGTGTTTTTTAAGCACTTTGAAAAAGATGCTTTGGCCTGTATTTTCTTATTCTAATTATGAAAAACCTAAAACAGAGAGGCATGTAACTTTCAAGTCACCTAACACTGTACACAATGTAGACGCTTAATAAATGTTTAATGACTGACTGACAGATTAAAACCTAGCACTTCTGAGGTGTGACTGACTAGACAGTAGTATGTCTGAAAAAGCTCTTGATATGAGTAAACTACAAGCTCACTATGAATCTGACAACCAAGAAAGCTAATGCAGACTTAAGCTTCATGAAGAAAGGCATGGGAGCTCGGTGTGGCAGCTGACTCCTTGGATCCTTGTTACTAGGGAGGCTGAAGCTGGAGGATCTCTTGAACTTAGGAGGTCTGAACTGCAGAGGGCTAAAGAGGCTTCTGGCCTGGACCTAATTGGGAGATAGACAGGACAGAAAGGAGGAAGGAAGGAAAAAAGAGAAGAAGGAAGGAAGGGAGGGAGGGAGGGGAGAAAGGAAGGAAGGAAGGAAAGAAGGAAAGAAGGAAAGAAGGAAGGGAGGGAGGGGAAAGGAAGGAAGGAAGAAAGAAAAAAGAAAGAAAGAGGAAAAGAGGGGAAGGAAGGAAACAAGGAAGGAAGGAAAGAGAGAGGGAAGAGAAAAGAAAGAAGAGAGAGGAGAAGGAAGGAAGGAAAGAAGGAATGCTCCATTCAGGACTACAGGACCAGCTTCAGCTGGTCAGACCACATCTAGAATATTGCATTCAGCTCTGAATGCCACATTTCAGAATAGATGTTAACAAGATGAACACTCAGAAGACCAACTGAGTTGTAAAAGGGCCTGAAAATCATGCCATATGGTAATTAAATGAAGGGACTAGGGATGTCTGAAGAAGAGAGGACCTAGAGATTATATGATAGTTGTGTTCAAATATTTGAATGATGGTGGTACATAAGTGGGATTAGACTCATTTGCTTAGCCCAGATAGAGATCTAGAAACAATGAACAGAAGCTGCAAAGACAGAAATTTAGGGCTGATATCAGGAATGTCTTCCTAACAATAACATCTATTTAAATGTAGTGAGTGTTTCTACAACACAATCCCTTGTTTGACATTCAAAGCCTCGCCCCTTCTAGTCTTCTTGTGCCTTATACTTTGCCATGTACTCTTCACCCCAGGGGTGCTGGCCTTCTTGCTGTCCTGATCCCAGACACTCCATTCCCTGATTCCAGGCACTTTCCCCAGCTGTCCCCCATGTCTGCAATGATCTCCCTCTCATCTCAGCCTTCTGGCTTCACTGGCTTCCTTCAAATCCCTGCTAACATCTCTTTCTATATAGGAAGCCTTTCCCAATGCCACTTGATTCTGCTGACTTCCCTCTGTTGATAGTCTTATTCTGTATATAGTTATCCCCCCTACCCCCATTAGACTGTGAGCTCCTTGATGGGAGTGACTGTCTTTTGCCTTTCTTTGTATTCCCAGTGCTTAACATAGTGTCTGATACAGAGTAAATGCTTAGTAAATGTTTATTGACTGATTGAGTAACCCTTGTTGAGAGCAGAAGGGGCCTTTGGAATTTCCAAACACAGAGAAGTAGACTTGACAGACTCCGGGGGTATCTGGGCTTGAGTGATGGTAGGGAGGTTCTTAGAAAACCC
Organism: Pseudochirops corinnae; assembly: GCA_028646515.1. NCBI lineage: Eukaryota > Metazoa > Chordata > Mammalia > Diprotodontia > Pseudocheiridae > Pseudochirops > Pseudochirops corinnae. The sequence continues at coordinate 39,593 of JAQQSV010000233.1, forward strand.
CACTTTCCTCTTTTGTCTTATTGGAGGTGGAGTCGTCTCCTGCTGGCCACTCCATTCAGGAAGTGAGCCAAGAGAGACATCGATCTGCCTTTTTGTCATTCTACTTCTTAGAGGCAGCTGCTAGGACGGTGATTAGGGTGCTGGGTCTGGAATCAGGAAAACTTGAGTTCAGACATGATCAGAGATACTTACCAGCTGTGTAACTCCAGACAAGTCACTTCACCTCTGTTTGCCTCAGTTTTCTCAACTGTAAAGTGGGGATAATAATAGCAGCTACATTGAAAATTTGTTGTGAGAATCAAATGACATAATATTTATAGAAGTTTTTGGCACATAGTAGGTGCTATATATAAATGCTTATTTCCTTCCCACTCCCTTTTAGACTGAGAACTTCCCTTAACACCCTCCCCCCCCCCCCCCCAGCATTTCCTTTACCAGTCGTTTCTTTACAAAAACTAAGGTTAATAATATTTGCATGTCCTATGTCAGAGTTCTTGGGAGGAAGTCACTTTATAAATCTTAAAACACAATAGAAATCAGAATTATTATTATTATTATTAGAGAGGTAGAGTGGCATTGTGTCTAGAGAGCTAGCCTCAAGTCCCAGGAAGACCAAGGTTCTAATTCTTCTGACACTGATACTCTGAGACCCTGGGAAAGTCATTTAACTATTCAGCTAGTTCAGTTAATAAGTCAATCAATACTTACTATATGCCAGGCATTATGCTATGTGCTAAGAATACAGAGGAAGTTAAGCCACTCCCTTCCCTCAAGGAGCTCCCAGTCCGATGGGGGAGACAACGTAAAATGACCATGTACAGATAAGCTATAGCTAGGATAAATTAGAAATAATCAACCAAGAGAAAACCCTACTAGAATGAAAAGGGATCAGGTAGAATTAAGGGGGATCAGGAAAGGCTTCCTGTAGAAGATGGGGTTTTAGCTGGGATTTGAAGGAAACCAGAAGGCAGAGATGATGAAGGAGAACACTGTAAGTACTGGGGACAGTCTGTGAAAATGCCTAGAGTGAGGAAATGGAGTGTCAGTGAGCCCAGGCAACATTCTAAGACTTAAAAATCACAGAGCAGGTGCTAATTTGCATTGGTAAAATGAGTTTCCTCTCTAGTAGTTGCCTATACCAGAGAAATCACAGATCTGGTCCACACTCCCCCCCCCCCCCAAAAAAAACAACAATAACAACCCCCCCCAACCTGATTATTTTAAAAATATTTTCTTTCTTACCTACCATTTGATTTATCAAGTAGTCTTTCCTTCTATACTAGTTAAGCTGTTCAGGATATGTTATTACATTATATTGAATCAAATAGACAAAATTAAGTAGAATAGGGTTTGACAAAGAGGGAACCTTACTCCTAAACTGGAAGATTATAATAGAAAGATTACCTTTACCCCTTTGATTTGAAGAAAGGAACATAATCTAAAGCCCTGTCTTCCCTTCTGATTCATGACACTTTTCACTTCTTGCTGTGATTCCTGGGAGATACATAGGAAGACACCTGAGATAACTTCCCCTGCCTATCTGCATGAGGGACATAGTTCAGCAAGGAAGACTTTAGCCCCTTTGGGAATTTTCATACCCAAGAACCTGCTGACATAAACAAGGGGAATTGTTTGGCTCCAAGTCAGAAACTTTGTTTTTGGAAGCTGGAAACTGATTTCAGCAGCAACCATTCACCGTGTCTCACTAATTGTGTCTGTGTACAGAAGGCCTAGTAAGGATTCTTAGGGTCTCTGGAGCTTATTACTTGCTCTGCTTAGGTAATAGCATAGTGTAAATAAGTCCCACTGGGACTCTATATATGTAAACAGCTTCCAAGCTGACATTTAGACACTTGGCTCACACAATTCATGGTGAAAGTGACCAGATTTTAGATGAGCTAAGGGATGGGCCTCTGAAGTCTTGTGCTCATGCTTGGGGGAAAGGAGTAGAGTGATTCTAAAATCCTTACTGGTAATATTAGAAGCATTAGGGTTAGAGTAGAATCTTAAAAGAAATAAGGAAAGGGGACAAAAACAACTTCCAAATTCCTTAAAAAGTGCACATGTAGTTTTTAACCTACAGGTGGCACTGTTAACCATTAACCTGATCATGTTCAGCAAAAGGATCTAACCCTGGAGAATCTCATGATTCCCCTTGTGGTTATGAAATTCCACCCCAATGTGTTGAAAAACTCTATATGTCAATTTTTTTTTAATTTAAAAAAAATTTTTTTTTTTTAGCATTGTTAGAGAGAATAGACAGACTTCTGTCTTTCAGTTCCAACTACCTTTCTTTGGGTGACTATACCAAATCTCAATCTGGGATTGTGAATTAGTATGAATTTACTTGATCAGAATCTACTCTTAAGTTCTTATCTTGAGCAAAACCTGCCCTTTGGATGCTTTATATTTTGCTGAACTTTAGTCACATAACCTTGACATAGTAGAGTCCTTACTCCTGGAAACAGATGGAACATGCTTGACTGCAGACTACTGTTTTATTCAGCATAGAATTAATTTAAAAAATAAATAATACATAACAAAAATGTACTGCACAGTTGTGCCCTACCACCTGGCTTCTCCTGGACATAGTTTCCATATACTGTATAAACTGCTCTGAAACCAGGAGTTCTGGGAAATGTACAGTTCAGTTCAGCTACTTCTCTTTTACCCTGTATTTCTCTGTCTCTGTGTCTCCCTCTCCTTCTTTCACACACACACACACACACACACACACACACACACACACACCACTCTTCTAGTCAGTGGACAAAGGAATGTAGGCAGTACAACACATTTTGTAATTGATGATGGACTTAGATACCCAATGGGGACCCAAGACCCATGAGTCCTGAGCATGGACTCAGGAGCTGCTACAAACTGGAATTCCTCATGGACCAGTGTTTTTAGCTTTAGTATCCTGACACTGTCAAGGACTCCACATGAAATCTTGCCTATCTTGCTCATCTCAGAACAAGGGGAGGAGACTCCGTAACCAGCCTGGGCAAGGGAAACCTTACTCCATTCACCCTGTCCTTCCTCCCTGGCTATGAGATCAGCTGTGTGAGGTTCCCTTATCCTGTTGCTCAAAATTGAATCACTTCCTTTTACAATCACTCCCTTCTCCCACAATAGCCCAGAGCCCATCCATCCCATACAGTGAGGGAGGTTAGATGGTGAGAAGGATACTATAAGGCAGCACAAGGACTGTGGTTTGGCAAGGAAATAATGGATCTTGCTAAACAACAAGAAAGGGAAGATAGAAACCAAGAGAGACCAAGGCCCTTTAAGGAATACAATGTAACAATGATGTAAACAATGTAAGTCAAAATGTAACAATGGGGAACATTTTGGAAGGAAGGAAAGAGAGAGTCAAACTTCTTGGGAAAAATTCTTCTTACTTAGAATGTAAGGAGTAAAGGGAAGACAAAAGAACCAAGATTCCCATAGTCGTTAAAGAAAAGCAAAGGAGCTGAAGATTTCTTAATACCAGGAAATGGAATAACTGGAATTATAAGCTAAGGCTGAAGGAAGATACGTCTCTCCAATGTGACCAATTCAAACACCTCATTGGTTCAGTAAAAAAATAATCAATCAGACTTCATATAGGAAGGAAAGAGGGAGGGAAAGAAAGGGGGAGAGATCAATAAAGGAAGGAAGGAAATAGAGAGGGAAGAAAGGAAGGAAGGAAGGAAGAAAGAGAAAGAAAGAAGAGGAATGGGTAAAAGGAGGAAGGAAGTAGAGAGGGAAGGAAGGAAGCACATTTAGGCATCCTCCCTACATTTTAGTAGTCTTCAAAAGGAGAATCTCCCAAAGCTATGGCCTAAGAAGAAAGCAGTATTTTTCAGAGAGGCCAGGAGAGCTTGTTGGCATTCTCCTTGTTCCCACTTTGACCACTGTCACCATCTATGATTTCACTTTACTTCACTTATTTAGTGACTACTGTATGTAAGGCATTATAGACACAAAGATGAAAAAAGGGCAATGTCTCAATCTTCAATAATCTTATAACTCTCCTCTCTCTCTCTCTCTCTCTCTCTCTCTCTCTCTCTCTCTCTCTCTCTGTGTGTGTGTGTGGGGGGGGGGGGTTAGAATGTTTGCTCCACCTGAACTCAATCCCCAATGATTAACAAATACCCACCTGGTCATATCTTTACCATGCTAGTGATTTTGAACCCTCTGATGACATTAGTCAAACCTTATTCTGTCTCCCACTGTTCATTTCTGTACTCCCATCCCCTCAGCCCAAGCCAACTCTCCTTAATCTGCCCCACTCTCTAATCTTCCACTTTAAAGTTATCCTTTCCTTCCACTGTGCTCTCTGGAATGCTTGTTCCATAGGAGCGGAAAACTTTTTTCCATCTTAAATATTTTCTTTTCCCATTCCTTTTACCTTCTGGTTCTTATTGAGACCTGACTCCCTCCTGTTGACACAGCCTTCCTGGCCACCCTTTCTAGCACTGGTTACAGTTTCATTCATTCCCTAAGGGAAGGACACACACACACACAAACACACACACACACACACACACACACACACACAGAAAGAGAGAGAGAAAGAGAGAGAGAAGAATTATGAGAAAATTTCTAAGAGTTCATAAGCAGTATCAAATAATTCAGGCTTACCAAGGGGAGTAAAAACTGAGAAGAAATAATTTGGTCATTATTAAGTCATTGTAATATTCTAGAGAAGGGGTAGAATTAAGATTGCCATGAATTAAGGAGCCCAAATTAAGATACCTTTTTTTAAACCTCTGTGCCTTTACTAGCATTGCTTCCTCAACTCTGTCAAAACCCAACCCATCCTTAAAGCTCCAACTCCAATGCTACCTTTTCCGAGATGCTTTCCTTGATCTCCTTGACTGGAATTAATTCTTCCCTTATCTGAATTCTCCTATCACTTTGCAACAATCATAGCCTGTTCTAACTTATCTGTGAATGCCTTATCTCCCCTTTAGACTACAGTCTTCTTATGACCACGGATCCTGTCTTATTTCTATGTGTCCCTTGAAGAACTTAGCATGGTGACTTGCACATAAGAGAAGCACAGTATGGTAGAAACTGGGCTGAGTCTAGAGTCCTGAGAGGTCTGGGTTCAAAATATCTCTGGTATTTACTGGCTCTGTGACTAAGAACAAACCAATTAAGCCCTAGGAGCCTTAGTACCCTCATGTGTAAAATGTGAGTTATAAGATCCATATTATCTGCCTCACAGGGTTATTGTGGAGTCCATATGAGATAAAAATAAATGTAAAATTTTATGTGTTAACTATTTATACTATTATTAAGTAAATATTTGTTAAATAAATCAGTCAATGGGAAAAAAAAAGCGAGTAAATTTGGAATCTTGCCCCAAAAGAAATTTTCTTTGACAACTTAAAACTATACACTTCTCCCACCTACCCCATTCTGTTGCCAAGTAAGTCTCCAATCTCCACTAGTGAAACTGCTACTGAGAGATGAGCACTGGACCAATTAGTTAAAAAGAAATAGAAGAAGAGGGGGTGGGAATAGAGCATTTAAAGAAATCTGAAATGGACACACCTTTAACATTTATTTCACTGGCAGAAATTTTGGACTACGGGTTCATAGAGAAGTTTTTGTCTTTATCTATTCTAAAAACCTTTATTTAAAAACTTTCTGTGCAGCCCTGGCTTTGTAATGAAATCTATCTGAAAAGGAAGTTTTTGAAAAGTAAATGCTTTTTCCCACCCCACCCCCCTTCAATTAAAAGGAATAAATTTTTACTGCCTATTTATTAGGACAGATATATGTTCCCACAAGAAAAAAATTTACCCAATAAGTGGGATTGAAAACTTTTCATGAGAAAAGGGTTAACTGAGATGACATATTGAAGAATAGCCTGGTTCTGGAATTATAGTACCTGGGTTCAATCTTGTCTCCACTTCTGACTACCTGGGTGATGATGGGCAAGTGCCTTCACTTCCCAGGGCCTCAGTTTCTTCATCTGTAAAATGAAGTTGTTGGAGTAGATCAGTAGTTCTTTGTATCATGGATCACTTTGGTAGTTTAGTGAAAACCATGTGTGTCTCTCCCTCAGAATAATATTGTTAAATATATAAGATAAACAGGATTACAAAGGAAACCAAATATGTTGAAATGCAGTTATTAAAGTATATATATATATTTTAAATTCCATGGCCCTCGGGTGAAGAACTCTTGGGCTAGATGATCTTAGCTAAAATTGGTTTTTTCCCCCTCTGAATTCTGACACCACTTTGTACTGGCTCTAAGTGTATGATGGGCCATTCTTGTGGCATTTTGCCACTTCAACAAAGTTGTGTGTTCTTGAAGCTATGGCTTCTACTTAATGATTTACTTTTTTCCTTGTGGTATTTTTGAAACTCCAGTACCCCTTCCCCTTTGGTGTTTATTTCTCTTACATCCCTAAATCATAGTAATTTCCCCTCTTACAAGACTCAGCTGCCCTTTTTCCTTTTTTTTTTTCCAGCTGCCCTTTTTCTTATATTTCCAAGGATTTGCTTCCCTTCTTGTTTCTATCATGTCTGGTAGGGCCATACTTCAATTTCACACTGCACCAATAGGTTGGCTAAAAGCCCACCTCTTCCCCCTTATTGCTAGTACCTGTCCCACTGAGATTAACTCCACTTTATCATACATCAGTATCTGTGTATATTTATATCTATATCATAGCTATCTCTCCATCCATCCATCCATCCAACCATCCATCCATCCATTTTGTTTGTACATAGTTGTTTGTACGTTGTCTTCTCCATTGGACTGTGAGCTCCTTGAAAGCTGGGAGTTTTTGGCCATCTTTGCTTAGCACAGTTGCCTGGCACATAGTAGTAAACACTTAATAAATGCTTATTGACTTGACTTGTTGACTAGTTGGTCACTGAAGGATCATGCCAATATGTAAGTGCCCCCTCCCCCCAGCCAACTTTCACTTTTAGGTCCCTGATCTCTTCATTTCCCTAGCTTTCTTCAAGTCCCAACCAAAATCTCACCTTCACAGAAAACCTTTTCTGATCCCTTTTGGTTCTAGTGCCCTAGTGTTTTCATCTTGTCTCCCCCATTAGACTGTAAGCATCTCGAGGGCAGAGATTGTCTATTTTTTTTCTCTCTTTATATCTCCAGTGCTTAGCATATAGTAGACACTTAATTAATGTTTATTAATTGACTGACTGCTGATTGATCTCTGAATCAGCTCTCTCTGAATCTTTCTGGAAAGGAAAAAGGTCTAAGTCTGCAATTAAAACTCTCTTGTAGGTACAGGAGAATGTAGTAATCCGTAAAACAACAGCCTTAATGTGGGAACTAGATTCGGAAAGACATGGATTTGAATTCTACATCAAACATTGATGAGCTATGTCACCCTAGACAAGTCACTAAATCTCTCTGGGACTCAGTTTATATATCTGTAAAATGAGATTGATTTGTTAACTTCCAAGGTCCTTTCTGCTTCTAAATCTATGATTCCATGAACCAAATAACCTGCAATCACTGAGAACATCATTACTTATCCTCAAGGAGGGGCAAATATTGATAGATGACCCCTATTCCTCCAGATGCCAATGGACATGCCCCTACCTCCAATGGGGAACTGCCATCAAAGTCACAAACAAAGGTACACCATGTTGTACGATCATAAAATTACTTATATATCACCCTCCTTTGTACAGATGGAGAAACTGAGGCCCAAAGAGATGATATAGTTCATCTAAAGTCATACAGCCAGGAATCGAACAGGAGACTTCTATCTCCAAATCCAACTCTTTCCCCCCAAACCATGACCCTTCCTTCAAAGCAATTCTAGTCACTCTAATTAGGTATTTAACGATATTGGTCACCCAGTCAGTAGTTTCAGGATATTTCTTTGTGGCATGACAGTAAATGGCAAAGTTTCCTATGTGCATAAAATAATTCACTATTTATTTTTTCCACTAGGCCTTGCTTTTAGTGTTCTTCCTTAATGCCACTAATATTGGTTTTCTAGCCAAGTTAAATATCAACCCTGAAGAGAGGCAACTTCAATGTGTCCCCTTTTATAATGAAAAATTCTTGTAGAAAAGCAAATGATAGAATGGCAGAGGGTCAAGGACCTGAGGGTGAGTAGTCACAAGAATTAGCTCCAAGCCTTATGCAGTTATACTTCCAACTGGCCAGTTTTGGACTAGGCTGGGGCTAGAGAGATGACAGGCTTCAGAACTGGAAGAGCCTTAGAGATCTGCTTCAGGACCTTTTTCTTATAGAGTAAAAAGCTGAGCTCCCAAGACGATGGATGACCTGAGCCAGAGATTCAGACCCACTCCTTCCAAATCCAGATGAGGAGCAGAGGAGAAGGAGCAGGAATAGGAAAGGGTCCTGCTTTTCTCTCTCCAAAAATCACAGGATAAGCTTTCTGTGGTGACAGGAAGAACAATGGAGTATTCCACTGAGGGCCTCTCTGAGCTCCAAACAGTTCCTAGCCCTTTTTCCCCCTGAAGCACTTTGGTACTCCAGAGAAAGACATGCCTGGGGGCGGCTAGGTGGTGCAGTGAACAGAGCACTGACCCTGGAGTCAGGAGGACCTGAGTTCAAATTCGGCCTCAGACACTTAACACAAAAAAACTAGCCGTGTGACCTTAGGCAAGTCACTTAACCCCAATTGCCCTCCAAAAAAAAAAGCACAAAAAGAAAGACATGCCTGGATAAGAACCCTAACCAGTATTTGCAGTTATTTATTTGGCAGATTCCAACATTCCTTACATGTGCCCCAGCATCCATTTACCACATACTTTCTTTCTTTTTATGTAAATAGTATTTTATTTTTTTCTAATTACAGGTAAAGACAAATTTCAGCATTCATTTTTTAAAAAGATTTTAAATTCCAAATTTTTCTCCCTCCCTCCTCCCCATGATGGCAAGCAATCTGATATGGATGCCATAATATAATTTCAAGCACATCATAGTTAAGTCATAAGATCATAGATGTGGAGCAGTGGTTCTCAACTTTCCTAATGCTGAGACCCTTTAATACTTTTATGTGGGTGTATCTGCATGTGGGCGGACCTGACTGGAGATGGATAGAGGAGCCGTGTCTTGGTTCCTAAGACCACTGGAAATATGTGTTTTCCAATGGTCTTAGGCAACCCCTGTGACCCTGTGAAAGGGTCGTTAGACCCCCAAAGGTGTTGTGACCCACAGGTTGAGAACTGCTGATGTAGATAGAGCTCAAAGATCTCCTTAATAGCCATTTGATCTGATGCCTTCATTCTACATCTGAAGAGACTATATCTAAAGTCAGTCAGGTAGTAAGTATGAGAAACAGGATTTGAATCCAGATCCTCTGATACCAGAGGCAGCACACTTGCCTTTGTACCAAGCTGCCTCCATATTTAGTGAATAAGTGGAAGAGCTGGGATTCATATGGGATCTGTTGACTTTGTGAATTAAATAGAATCCAGTCTTAGATAAAAAGTTGGTAATTCACAAAACAAAATAAAACAAAAAAGGTACTTCACAGTTTAGCTGAAGATTATAGATATATAGATTATTTCTATAAATATCTAGAGACAGAACCCAGTCTGAGATAAAAAGTTGGTAATTCACCAAACCAATAAAAGGCACTTCACAGTTTAGCTGAAGATTAGAGACATATAGCTTATCTCTATCTACAGAACCCAGACTTAGATAAAACCTTGGTCATTTGCAAACCGAAAAAGGTACTCCACAGTTTAGCTGAGATTTAGAAGGGCATTCACTATACTGGAATGTTTTCTTGGGAAGCCTATTCACTCAGAGTTGATAGTTACTATGACTGTTCTTCCTGACCTCCAACATCAGAGCACCTGACTTACTCCCAAGCAAGCAAACAAGAAACATTTTTAAATACATGTCTACTATGTAGCAGACCCTGTGACTAGGTACTAGGGATTTAGAGACTTTCAAGGTGCTTATATTCTATCAGGAGAAACAACACATACACATACAGGGTGTCCCCAAAGTCTTAGTGCACCTGTATAAATGTCATTTGTAATGTCTTACACACTTTAAATGTACATGAAGTGATAAAAATGTGGTCCATTACTGACTGTGCCTTGTGAAAGCCAGCTTGTTCCCCAATAGTGTGCTCTTTGAGGATGTTCTCAATTCACATTATTGATGGCCTTGGATAAGATTTTGTATGGGTGAGAGTAGTCATACTGATTGGTAGTTGATATTTTCATGCTTGCTAAGGTTACAAAGGCAAAAATAAAACAGTTCTTGCCTTCAGGGAGATTATATTCTATCTAGTAGTGGTGGTGGGAAGCTATGCAAATATAAACATATACAAAATCAATATAAAATAATTGTGAGGGAGAGGGAGAGGCACTGGCAGCCTCAGGGGATCAGGTTAGGTTGTATATAGAAAGTGGTACTTGGCACTGGCCCTGGAGTCAGGATGATCTGAGTCCAAATTTGACCTCAGATCAGACACTTGGCACTTACTAGCTGTTACTTAAGTTATTTAACCCAATTGTGAAGAAGGAGGAGGAGGAGGAGGAGAAAAAGGAGGAGGAGAGGGAGCAGGAGGAGGAGGAAGAGAAGGAGGAGAAGAAGAAGGAGAAGGAGAAGGAGGAGGAGGAGAAGGGGAGAGGGAGAGGGAGGAGAAGGAGAAGTAGTAGTTGGTGCTTGGGCTAAGATTTGAAGGAAACTAGAGATTCTAAGAGATGGAGATAAGGAGAAAATACATCCTGGGCATGGGAGATAGCCATTGCAAATATGCCATGATAGGGTATAGCAATTACACTCTCCATCACTGGACTCAAGGACCGAGGGAAGTACCAGACCTTTGTCTGTGCATTCTCCAACTTCCTCTCCTCATATTTGTCCAGTAATAGAAACTGTAATACAGTCTGCTCACTTGTTTTACATGAACATTTCCTGTATACTGATTTTACCTCAAATATAGGGAGTCTCGGGGTTAGTTGGAGATACACAAACATTTAAATTAGGGCAAAGAGCCAACCCATTGTCTGAATGTGAAGAATTCCTTACCTGGGGACTCTGAGGTACTCTGGTTATACTAATGACTTTTTATCTGATATAAAATCCACAAAATAACAGAGAAAAGAAACACATTGATTTAAGGGCCATTATGTTGCTCCTAGGCTAAATAAAGGTGAGTTAGCTGTTGTACCAGAGCATGGGTAATTAAGTCTCTAGCCTCAAGGATAAGAGAAAGGAAGTGGGGGGATGGGGAAATGGAATGCAGACAGATAAGGCCTTGAGAAGGTTTGGCTTCACCCCTTTCCCAAAGGAATCAAGAATCAAGTGCTTTCTACAGCACCACCCACCATTGGTATAAGAGGTTCATAAATTTAGAGACAGAATCAAAGTTATACGTCATAGAGCTGAATTCTTCCATTTTCCGAGAGGAAAATTGACCACTAGAGAGGTTAATGGAATTGTCTAAGGTCACGTAGGTAGAACTGGGATTTGAACCCAAATTCCAACTTTCATGCTTGTCATGACTTAGTTCAGTTGTTTTCAGTTGTGTCTGACTCTTCATGGCCCATTTCGGGTTTTCTTGGCAAAGATATTAGAGTGGTTTGCCAATGCCTTCTCAGTTCATTTTACAGGTGGCGCTGTGGATAGTGCTGAGCCTCAAGTGAGGAAGACTTATCTTCCTGAGTTCAAATCTGACCCCAGATACTTACTAGCTGTATGACCCTGGGTAAGTCACTTCACCCTGTTTGCCTCGGTTTCCTCATCTGTCAAATGAACTGGAGAAGGAAATGGCAAACCCCTCCAGTGTCTTTGCCAAGAAAAGCCCAAATGGGGTCATGAAGAGTCAGAGATGATTGAACACCACCACCACATGTATGCACACTCTACGTTCCAGCCAAACTGGCCACTTGGTGAACCACATGGACTCCATTTCCCTCTTCCAGAGTTTTTCATAGCTAAGGCCCCTCACTTCTACCTCTTACAGTCTTTGAATTCATTCACGTCTTAGCTCTGCTGCCACCCAAGACTTTTAAGAGCTCTTCATTTATTAGCTTCTCTCTATGGAAAATCCTTTCTTCATGCTTTATATTTACTTAACTGTGCATATGCTGTCCTTACCCCTCTCTCCTCCCCTGCCCCAGGAGAATCTCCTTGAGGACAAGTGCCTGGCATATATTAGGTGTCTAACAAATGCTCATTGAATGGCATTAACACCCATAGCTGAACAAGAATCTTTAGCAAATGGGCTTAATTGATATTTATCCATTCATTCAAACAGCACTGAATAATTGTTCCTGATATGCAACTTAGACTCTTGCACAGTGACCAGGGGTAGGGAACCCTAGGTCTCAAGGCCACATGTGGCCCTCTAGGTCCTTAAGTGTGGCCATTTGACCAAATCCAAACTTCACAGAATAAATCCCTTTAATAAAAGGATTTGTTTTGTAAAACTTAGACTCAGTTAAAAGATTGCATCCAAGGACCTAGAAGGCCACATGAGGTTCCCTGTCCCTGGACCATTCAGACTGAGGCCTGTTTGGGGACAAGATACTTCTGAGACCCTCCAATGATACTACTGAATGCTGGCAGGAGCAGAAGGCAGACCAGAGTGGGACTTTCTTTGCCAGATCACCCTGGCTTACCCAGGGAGTTGGATTCTGGTATTGGGTCAGGCTCAGATTCACTAGATTTGATTCATGCTTAAGCTCCCTTGGAGTCCTAAGGTTCCTCATTCAGGCTTTTCTCAGCCCCTGTGTTGTAGAATTAGCTGGGAGAATTCCAAGTCAGCCTAAGCCTCTCAAGCATTTGTTTCTATCAGTTTCTACCCTGCTCATCTAACACCAAAGGGAGAAGAAAAGGTCACAGTCTTTTATGAGCAGGCCTCTGCCTCCAAGGGGCCCCAGGGACCCCATTTTAAGGTACAGTATTCCAGCTCTTTAACAAAGTTTGAAATTGTGAGGAGTTAGCCCACAAATATTTTCTGAGGGCCTGAAAAATAATAATACTCATACTTCCCTGTGTCTCCTTGCTATGGCCATCCATATCCTACTAGAAACTTGGACTCAGTCCCCTGGATCCTCTTTTGACCTGTCTTGCTGAGAACCAGGCCACCAGAATACTTTCCCTGCCAGTCTCCTTACCATCCTTTCTTGCAGTTCATGTGTTACCTTCCTCCATTGGAACGTAAGCTCCTTGAGGGGAGGAACTGTCATATTTACTTATATTTGTATCTCCAGTGATTAACATAGTACCCAGTTCTTAGATGCTCACTTGCTTTATCCATCCATCCATCTATCCATCTATCTTATCTACCTAATTTATCTATCCCTACCCCATTTGTTTATGAAGAAAGCACTTTTTGTTTGTTTGTTTGTTTTGTTTTGCTTTTTGGATGGAGGGAAGGTAGGGCAATTGGGGTTAAGTGACTTGCCCAAGGTCACACCGCTAGTAAGCGTTAAGTGTCTGAGGCCATATTTGAACTCAGGTCCTCCTGACTCCAGGGCCCGTGCTCTATTCACTGTGCCACCTAGCCGCCCCAAGAAAGCACTTTATAAACTTTGAAGTGCTGTATAGACATGAATTGTCATTCCAGTTAAACAAATTGATTAAAGAATGACATTATTTAACAAGCCCTCCCAGTAACTTTCTCAGCAGGGAGAAGACAGTGTTTTCCCTCTTGAGATGCCCAGGATAAAAATTTTCCAAACTTCTCTCTTCCCTCCCTTCAGAATGGAAGGACATCTCCGACCTGCTTCTTCTTTCCTCATCCAGGTTGATCTCTCTCCCACAGTGATCTCCTCTTCTACCTCCTCCCAATTTTCTCCTCCAGCCTGGCCCCCCTTCCCAGCCTGATGCTTTCAAAACAAATACCCATTCAGGCTGTCAGGATTGCTTCCAGGCCCTCTTCCTTTCTGGGGCTAGGACCTGAAATCACAGGGTGATGATGGAGATTAGGAATTGACAACTATTCTGTGGAACTTATTTCTGTGTCCACAGAGAAAAGGCTTTTTATTTAAGCTCCAAGAAGAGTAACTCACTGAGCCAGTGCCTATCTTCTCCTATCAACTACGTAACTCAGACATACTGAAAGGCATCAATTCAATGTCTTGAACCTTAAGAGCTCCTACTGGTCTTATAACTAACTTTCATCTCCAAGATTTATCACTCCTATGGGAACAGGGCACAAAACCCATCACCTCCCTCAGAAAGCAGCCAAAATCCCACTGGATGGAGGTAATGATGACTATCAGATGCCAACACAGAGCCATTTGGGAGTTCTTTCTTGCCTTCTTGTTGATATCTTGGAATGTACATTCTTTTGACGCTTTTTTCTTCTTGTTTCAGGAAGGTAGTAGAGACTAAGGGCAGAACCAAGGAAAGTCATTTCTTTCAATGAGAGCTTGGAGTATAATAGCTAGAATTTCTATATCTCTCAGCCAAGAATATTCAATCAATTAGGAAACTAAGTATGTGCTAGGAAAGAAAGAAGGAAGAAGGGGAGGCAATGAAAGAAGGAAGGAAAGGAAGAAAGGAAGGAAAGAAAGAAGGAAGGAAGGGAATAGAGAAGGGGAGGAAGAAAGAAGGGAAGGAAGGAAGGAAGGAAAGAGGAGGGAAAGAAAGAAGGAAGAAAGGAAAAAGAAAGGAAGAATTTCTGGGAAGGAAGGAGGGAGGGAAGAAAAGGAAGGAAAGAATGAGGAAAGAAAAGAAGAAAAGGAAGGACTTATTAAGTGCTTGCTATGTGGCTAGGCACTGTGCTAAGTACTTTACAAATATCTCATTTGATCACAATGAGCACCTATTTTGCTAGGCAGTGAGGACATAGGGGAAAAGAAATGACAGTCATTGCCTTCAGGGAATTTATATTCTTCTAGGAGAGACAACATGTACATGTGTGATTATATACAAAACAAATACAAGAGAATTTGGGGGAGGGAGAACCAGTATTTTCTGTATTTTCAAGGAGAACCAGTAATCCCCATTGGTGCAGGAGCCCTAAATTTATTGAGCACAGGAGCAGGGGGCACCTGAGGAATAATAGTAACTTAGAATCATACTGGCCCTGCTCCAGCCTGGTACTGGCCCCAGCCCAAACTCCGGAACCCTACCCCCAACCAGGGCATGGTGACAGGACTAGACCAGATGCTGTGCAGCTGGGAACCATTTGTTATGGGTGCAGAGGAGCAGATGGTGACACAGTTCATCTCACTGGGTTATTTGATTTACACATTTTTTGTTGGGGAGTACTAGATAAGATATTTATAGGTTGTACTATAAATAACAGAATTCCTATGTGGCTGCTGCTGTCCACGCAGGTTGACTTTTTTTTTTTAAATCAAGCTGAATGCTTAGAACACAGAAATCTTTCCCCAAAGCTGTCTTTTCTTCTTTACTCTGCATGAGCAAAACTGACAAACTCATTCTGCGGAAAAGGGCAAGGCTTTTATTTTTCAGAGTGTGCCCTGGAGACTGGCTGTTCTTCTCTCCCCTCCCTGGCACCCAGCAGAAGGTACCTCAAGCACAATACCACCCTCACCAGCTTCTCTGTGGACAGCCATTGTCTATTCACCTTAATTCTCTCTCTCTCAATGGCTGGAAATATCTATTAGGGAGAATTGAGAGGGAAAAATGCAGATTGAAATGTGATCACATTTCAACTATGTCCCTAACCTCTCTTCTCTTTGAAGAAGAACCCTTAGGGCAGGTAAAATTTGGGCGATACTTTCCAGGATTTCTGCTTTAAGGGGTCTCAGTAGCGTTGAACAGCCACTTAGGCAGAAGGTAAGAACCAGGACAATTTAACATTGCTCAGGGAGATTCATACATATATATCAGCATGTCCTATGACAACCTGACAAAAATAGTCCTTTCTCCCATCCACTCCTTTCATCATCTCTCTCTCTGTTTCTCTCTCTGTCTCTCTCTCTGTCTCTTTCTCTCTGTCTCTCTCTGACTCTGTCTCTGTCTCTTTCTGTCTCTCTCTTTCTCTCTACTTTCCTGCTCCCATCTCCCCCACCATTCCCCTTGATGTTCTTTGTAACCTGACTTCACCTGGAGAAAAATGTTTATGGTTCATATAACATTAACACAATTGACTCTGTAAAATAATGGGGCATCTTTTCAGTGTCAATCACCTTCCTCTTTGACATCTGTCCTTGGCTTCATCCTGCTTTGAGACATACCAACAGAAGACTACTGAGATCCCCTTTTGGCACCCCAAGTTCCAGATCTTCCCTTCCTTTACCATAATAGTTTTTCTTTATTTTATTCATAGAACATCTAGGAACTTGGTTTGAATCCTGGCTTTGAGACTACCTGAGTGACAGGTAGTCACAATGGCAATCTGCATGAGCAAAACTGACAAACTCATTCTGCGGAAAAGGGCAAGGCTTTTATTTTTCAGAGTGTGCCCTGGAGACTGGCTGTTCTTCTTTCCCCTCCCTGGCACCCAGCAGAAGGTACCTCAAGCACAATACCATCCTCACCAGCTTCTCTGTGGACAGCCATTGTCTATTCACCTTAATTCTCTCTCTCTCAATGGCTGGAAATATCTAATAGGGAGAATTGAGACAAGTCATTTCCCATTCCTAGGCTCTGGGTTCTCCATGTGTAAAGATGAGAAAGATGGATGATATAGTAGAGTAAGGACTGGCCCGGCTTCATAGTTCACCTTTCATACTGCCTATGTGACCTTGGACAAGCCTCTTAACCTCCCTGGGTCTCAGTTTCCTACTCTATAAAAATGAGAGAGTTGGATGAAGGGATTACTATAATTCTTTCCAGCTCCTACATTATGATCCTATGATAAGCTAGTCTTCTGTGACCAGGGGAATGCTGAAACCATTTTAGAGACTAGGAATGCTGTTAATGTATCACCTCCTCAAGTAACATGCTTCCCTTCTGGAGGGGCATTGCCTTCAAACAAAGGAATCATTCTACTGCAGTACTAGAGGTATGAGAGACGTGAGAGGTAGCCATGAAGTGTCTGGATGTAGTGGGAAGAACATTGAGCTTTGGGACGAAGAGTCCTGGCTCTGCCACTTACTGACCTGTGACCTCGGGCAAATACCTTAAATGTCTGGGAGCCTTAATTTCTTGAGTTGTAAAATGGAGATCAGTGAAAGTGCTACTTTTTTTATTTGAGTCTTCTTGTGCAAAATGACTAATATAGAAATATTTTACATAATTGCACGTGTATAACCTATATCTGATTGCTTGCCATTTCAGAGAGTGGGGAGGGGAGGGAAGTAGGAAGGGAGGGTGGAATTTAGAACTCAAAACTTGAAAAAAAAACCCTAAATGTCAAAAATTGTTTTAACATGTAATTAGGGGAAAGTACTGTATAAATGTAGATTATTATATGGTGTGCATGTTCTAGCTTCAGAACTGCAACTAATCCAAGCCTGGCAGCTTAAAGATAAAGCAAATAAGGGCCAGAGAGGAAAATTACTCTCCCAGAGTCACACAGACAGCAAGTAGCAGAACTGAGATTCAAAGTCTTGTCTTCTTCAAATCTTTTGCTCTTTCCTTCCACATTGGTTCTTATGGTCCCCAAACACATTTATATAGGTAAAAGATAGCTAGCTCTATAATGACCTGTTCTCTAAACATCATTATTTTTTTAAACCATCTAAACAGTTGATCCACATCTCTCCCAAATAAATCAATTACATACATCCAAAAAATGAGACTGACTCGAGTGGTGGCTGTTCACACATGGGGATTTTATATCCTTTTTTTTTTTTTGACAAAGCCTTGCAAATAAGCTCAAAATATACACTATTCCACAAAACACTATATGTCTATATGTAATCTGTGTACCTATGTATAATTTTTCCCCAATTACATACTAAAATAATTTTAAACTTTTTTTTAAAAGTTTTAAGTTCTAAATTCTATCCTCCTTCCCTCTTTCTCTCCCCTCCCTGCTCACTGAGATGGCAAGCAATCAGATATAGGTTATACATGTGTGATGTAAAACATTTCCATATTAGCCATATTGTACAAGAAGACTTGAATGAAAGAAAAAGTGAAAAACATTTCAGTCTGTATAAGGTCAGTTCTTTCTCTGAGATAGATAGTATGCTTCATCATTAGTCCTTTGGTATTATCTTGGACCAATATATTGCTGAGAATAGCTAAGCCGTTCATCATACAACATTGCTGTTCCTGTGTGCAACATTCTTCTGGTTCTGTTCACTTCATTTTGCATCAGTTCATGTAAGTTTTTCCAGGTTCCACAAAACTTTTACTAGCCCACCTAGTCCTCAGAGACCAGCATGAGAGAAGTTGTATTTCTGTGCAGATTCTACTGGGATAGGAGGGAATGGAAGTGTGAGGGGCTAAGAATCATAGCAACTCAGTATTGGAAGAGACCTCAAAAGCCCATCTATGCCACTCTGGGCCTAGACAAGAATATTCTCCCTGAAATCCCCAATCACTGGTTATCTAGCCATAGTTTAAAATCCTTCAGAGGTGGAGAGTTCACTAATTCCCAAGTCAATCCATTCCACTTTGGGAGAGCTCTTGGTAGAAGTTTTTTTCTTCCATCAAGGGAGCAGTGAAAAGAGTGCTGGCTCTATCCTCAGAGGGTTTGGGTTTGCATCTCACCTCTGACACTGATTACCTACATAGGCAAGTCATAATCTTCCTGGATCTCAGTTTGCTCATCTGAAAAATCAGAGAATTGAACTAAATGGTCTCTGAGGTCCCTTCTAGTGCTAGAGCTATGCCCCTATGCAACCGCTAGATGTCCAGTGTTGTGCTGGAGTCAATTAAAACCAAATGTTAAAATTTCAGTATGAGCATACTTTGGACATCAGCAAATGTTTCAAATCAGAGCTTGATTTATTATTTTGTTGATTATTTAAAGATGTCAAACACATACCACTGGCTGAGTGTGAAACAGATTAAAATGTATTGGAGAAATAGTTAACAAAGTAAATAAAGATACAATAGAACATAGATAAAGTTAATATGTGGTTTTCTATGTCACCATGCAACCTGCAGGGATCCTTATGTACAGATTAATGACCTCTTTTCTATTTGAGTTTGAAATCACTAGTCTAGACTTAAGAATGAGATGGAGAAAATGTTAATGATGCAGATTAAACTTAATACTGTGTCTTATATGTATACACATACACACATATGTCCCCACCCTAGAGGGCCAGTTTTTAAACCCTTCCCAATACATGTTATCATCCTAAACTTGCCTTAGCAACTTTCACCCATGGTTTCCTAGCTCTGCCTTGTGGGTCATGCAGAACTCTACTTGCTTCTGTCACTAAATTAATAATACCTGCCCAATTGTAAAGAAGATTAATCAAATTTCCACATCACAGCATTTCAGATACTTGGAGAAAGAAATCCTCTCCCACATAAAGGTTGTCTGGGTGAGAGGCAATATAGCATAGTAGGAAAAAAAAATACTAGTTCAAATTCCAGAATAATGCAAAGACTACTAAATATTAATTATATTCACTCTGAGAAGATTGACCTAACTATCCATACAGGAAAAACCAAGTGGATGAAGAATGCCCGTTATCCAGACAATGACATGCTGCTGAATAGATGACTCATAGAACTGATTCACCAATTCATATCTCTTAGACAAACATGCATATTGCCAATGAACCTGACCCAAAATTAAATAGGAGTAGAAAAGGCTAGCTTACATTTAATAATAATGTACCTAGCATTTATGTAACCTTTCAAAGTTTGCAGAGCACTTGACAAGTATGATTTTATTTTATTCCCACAATTCTGGAAGGTAGATGCCATCATTATCTCCATTTCAAAGATGAGGAAATGAGGTTAAGTGACTTTCCCAGGATCACACAACTCATAATTTTCTGAGTCCAAATTTGAATTCAGAAGTTCCTGATTCCAGGTCCAGAATTCTATCCACTAGGCCACCTAGTTGCCCAGGTAGGGAACTACGCTTTTGATGACCCCAATGTTCCTCCTGGTGGGACCATTGTTTTTAACATTAGTATTCTTCCCACAAGAGGCAGGATATTGTTGCAGATGGAAAAATGGCCTTAGAGCCAGGATGACCCGAAGACCCAAGTCCCACTTCTGACTGGGCAACTTGAATAAGTCATTGAACTTCTAATCTTATCTGCAAATTCAATGAACATTACCATCCATACCTCCATCTGAGTCATTAATGAACATGTTGAACAGTCTCCACGTAAGGCTTCCCTTCGTCAAGCCATTAATAATGGCTCATTGGGTGCTGGCATTCCAGTACTTAGGAACCATTTTAACATCTCCTTATCTTATCTATAAGGATACCATGACTGGCTTTGTCAAGGGCCTTGAGGAAATCCAGTTCTATTTATGGCCTCCTCTGATTTTTTTAGTCCAGTAACTCTGTCAACAGACATTTAGTTCATCTGGCACAACTGAGCTCATGCTGACTCATAGTAATCATTGCTTCCCTTTCTAAGCAGTTACACACCATTCCTTTAGTAATATCTTCTAGAAATTTGTTGGAAATTGAAGTTGAACCATTAGACTTCTAGTCAAATGAATTTGCCTTTCCATTTGTCTTTCAAATAATAATAATAATATTCTATATTACATTATTATCAACATAATTATTATTTTTATCATTAATATTGTAAAGAGCACCTAAGCACTCTCTTGTTGAGTTGTTTCAATTGTATTTGACTCATTAACTCTTCATGACCCCATCTGGTGTTTTCTGAGCAGAAATACTAGAGTAGTTTGCCATTTCTTTCTCCAGCTCATTTAACAGATGAGGAAACTGAGGCAAACAGGTTAAGTGACTTGCCCAAGGTCACACAGCTACTGAGTGTCTCAGGCCAGATTTGAACTCAGAAAGGTGAGTTTACCTGATTCTAAGCCCAGTGTTTTATTCACTGCATCACCTAGTTGCCAAGTGCTCTCTTACCATTTCCTTACTTTCTTGGATAACAACTCTTAATTAGCTCTTTTACTCAATATCTTCCAGTGCAGTACAGAGTCATCTCCAGAGGTCCTGGTCTATATCTTACCACTGGACCCAGATGGTTCCAGAGGAGATAGTGAGGCTGATTGCTTTGCACAGCCCTGCCTCACTTAAATCCAATGCACTTGCATGTCATGGCATCACCTCCCTGATGTCATGGTCATTTTTAGGAAAACATAGGACATACAACGACAATGATTTAGAATAAAAGACTTTACTTATGAGTTCCATTTCTATCACTTAGTGGGGCTGGGTCTCAGTTTCCTCTTTTGTAAAATGAAAAGACAGAATGAAACAATCTCTAAAGTTTCTTTTGACTCCAAAACATCGCAACTAGGAAGTTTGGTCTAGGGCCACTTGCCCCATTATTTCTGCACTTGGAGGTGGATGACATAGGGAGCAATGGCCAGTGGATTGGGTTGCAGAGGGGAGAGTAGATAATAGCATTAACATTAATGCAAAAGTGAATCAATAATGCATTAACATTATTTATTTACTTGGAACATTCTGAACTGCTGAGTACAAGCAAGAGTCTGAGAACTTTGTGGCCTGGCTTCATTTAGGGGGAGCCCTGAGAACAGCGTGGGTGAGACCACAATGAGTTGCCTCCATAGTCTCCCCTCTCTAAGCCATCCTCCACACAGCTTCCAAAACAATCTTTCCCATGGCACAAATCTGACCATGATGTTCCCCTGCTCAAAAATCCTCCGTGGCTTCCTGCCTCAAGGACAAAATGGAAACTCCAGTTTGGCATTTTGAATAACCAGGCTCTCTCATCTAGCTTTCTAGATGTGTTCCATACCACTCTCCTTCACTATCTCAACAGAATATTAGTGTCTTGAGAACAGAAACAATTTTTTTTTCTCTTCAGCTTCAGTTAAATGTTGGATTGGGTGGGATTAAACTCTATTAATCAAATAATAATAGCTTGCATTTACATGGCATCTACCATATGGTAGGCACTGTGTTAAGCACTTTACACACATCTCATTTGGTCTTCGTGTCAACCCTAGGTGGTATTAATCAAGGAATTCTTTATAAAGGAAGGAGGAAAATTGAATAACTCAGAGAGGAAGGGATGGAATGAATCAAGAGGATTGAAGATTACCCTGAACAAAATTGCATTGAAGTCATGGAAGATATGAGTGGAGACAAGATGGTCCCTAGTGATCCATAGTGATTCCCACAATGCCTTGGGGCAGTGGCCTTCAAACCCTAGAAGAATAGTTCTCAACCTTCCTAATGCCAGGACTCTTTAATACTTGTATGTGGACGTATCTGCATGTGGGCAGACCCTCCTGGAGACAGATAGAGGAGAGGTATCTCTGTTCCTAAGACCATTGGAAATATGTTGAAAACCGCTGCCCTAGAATTTACTTCGTCCACTTCAGGCTTTCCACCCTAGAATATCCCTCTGCCTCTGTGGCCCCATTCTCCTCTAGGTGAATTCTTCCTGGAACCTTCAATTTGGAGAAGGGCCCAGGCCTACCATCTTTCATTCCTCTCTGGGCTTTGCTTCTGTCTCTCTTTACTATTCCCCCTTCCCCCAATCAGCTCTCCTATATTGTGTTGTCTTCCCCCCATTAAAATGCAATTTCCTTGACGGAAGGGACAATCTTTCTTTTATGCTTTTGTTTGTATCCCTAAGGCTTAGCATCATGCCTGGAACATAGGAAGCTTAACAAATTCTTGTTGACTTCACTTCTTCACGTTTCCTATGAAACAGAAAGTTGGAGCTGATCTAGAATGTGATGGCAAATCACTGAAAGCACCTTCGCTAAACCAAAAGGAAAAGTACTTGGAAAAAAAAGATGAGGCTCTTTACAAATTAGAGGGTTTATCTAACAATAATACGATAAATAAGTAAGGATTAAATTAGGATTCAGAATTTAGGCATTAAAGATCTACCAGAGGTGAACAGCGCTAGTAAGGAGATTAAATTATATAGGGAAGATTCCATTGGGATTTCAGCCAAGGCTTCAGAAACTGAGAGGAAAGGATGGATTTGGGATACACCAGGATGCTGGTTGCTGTGATCTGCTAACCGATGGGATGTGCAGAGTTAAAGGATTATACTTTCATGCAACGAGCATTATTAAGCACCTACTATGGGCCAGGCACTACAGATACAATGACAAAAATGAAGTCATACCTACTTATCTGTATGCCTACTATTTCCCAAGGCATCCTGGGAGAGCAGGACCTTTCATGCCTCAGGCAACTCTCTAAAAAATGGCAAATTTCAGAATAGTTGCTGATCTGCGTTGGTAGAGGGAGTTTCCTCTGATAAGCAGGTAATTCCTACTCATCTTACCTTCAAGGAGCTTAGTGAAAACAATTCCCACATGTATTATAGTAATATATATGTGTATGATATATGAAGCAGGTAAGTGATGCAGTGGGTAGAGTGCTGGACCTGCCTTCACGAAGACCCGAAATCAGATCCAACCTTGTGCGAGTCATTTAATCACTGTCTGCCTTACTTTTCTCATCTGTAAAATGGGGAATAACAACAGCCCCTACCTCCTAGTGTTATTGTGAAATAATATTTGTAAACTATTTAGCACAGTGTCTGGCACGTGGCCTCCACATTGGTTTCCCTGCCTCAGATCTCTTCTCGTCTGAGCCATCTTCCCCACCTAGCTGCCAAATTGGTCTTTCTGCCTTTTTTTTGCTTTTTGGAGGGGGGAGGGCAGGGCGGTTGGGGCTTAGTGACTTGTCCAAGGTCACGCTGCTAGTAAGTGTTAAATGTCTGAGGTTGGATTTGAACTCAGGTCCTCCTGACTCCAGAGCCGGTGCTCTATTCACTGTGTCACCTTGCTGCCCTCAAATTGATTTTTCTAAAGCATGGGTTTATTGGTCATTAGTAGGTTCCAGTGACAACCTGCATCTAGAATCAAATACCAAATTCCCCAGTCAGACATTCAAAACCTTTCTCGATCTAACTCCAACCTGCCATTACGGTCTTTTTATATTACTCCCCTTTCCATACTCCATATTACAACCAAACTAGCCTCTCTACTGTGCCCTGTATAGATCATTCTACCTTTTGCCTATATTTTGCATAAACTGTTGTTCGTGCCTAGAATGCAAACCCCAAAATGGGGCCATGATTCAGGACTGAAACAACTCAGCAGCAACAACAAAACTACACCTTCATACTTTGGAAATTCTAGCTTCTTTCAAGGCTCAACTCAGCTGTTTGTTACCCCAAGATACTTCCTAACCTCAAATTCAGAGTCAGCTAGGTGGCTCAGTGGATAGAGCACTAGACCTGGAGAGAGGAAGACTTAGTTCAAATCCTTCCAGAGACACTCACTAGCTGTGTGACCCTGGGCAAGTCATTTAACCTCTGTTTGCCTTAATCTACTGGAGAAAGAAATGGCAAGAAAACCCCCTGGACAGCATGGTGCACAGAGTCATGAAGGGTTAGATATGATTCGACAAAAAAAAACCCAAACAACCTTATGCTTATATATGTAGCAGGCTGTTCAACCATTCCTATCTGTTCCTCATTCTACTACTGAGTTCTGACCAAAATGGGTATAAACATTCCTTTTCAATAGTTATCAAAGGACCTATAATTCTTTTTATCCTTTTGTTACTTCCAAGTCCCCCAGAGACAGGCCTTTGGACAAAAACACTTCAGGGTTAGATCTATCTCATTCTCTCCGCTGGGGTTGATTCTTCCTCAGTAGCTTCCTCTTAACGGCAGTTTCCAATAAGCAAAAGCCTGTGGTTAACACTGAATATGAATGTCCAAAACAAAGAAAGGCAAACTTTCCCTGAGGCAAGAGGGAAAGGTTTCAGGTTTCTTTGAGAAAGCCCAAGAGGAGAAAGGGAATATAATATTACTGCCTGGAAGGGGTGGGGGTCCTGTATTCTTCCTGTTTCACAGCACCTGTCCCTAACATCCTCCTGCCTATCAAGTCAAGCAGCCCTGCTCCCAGAGTTCTGCCTGCCCTTCCACTCCCCCTCTCCCCATGGCTTCTTATAGTTGCCTTTCTTGAACTCCATGGGTCTTCTATTCCTTCCATTAAGAGTTGGATCCCTCTTCAAATCTGCATCCTAGAGTCCCTGAACTTTTAAAGATCACCCCGAGGAGTACCCCATTCATTCTCCACTCTATCCAATTGCTTCCTTTAAGATGTGCCAAAGGATTAATTTGCTCCTCATAAAGCGATCCCTCATATATTACAATTAGCTTGAGGCCTCATTGCCTGCCTCTCTTCTGCTATTAGGTTCTGAGCTTTCAAAGACCACGCCCTTACAAATAGATTTTGTATGATCCTATCTGTGTGCATGTAGTCCCCCCATGAGCAGGGATTATCTCATTCTGGGTTTTGCATCCCAACAGCCTGACACAGCACCTTACCCAAAGCTGGTACTTAATAAATGATTGATGCATAAATGAATAACTGAATGAATTAAGGTGAAAGCCAAATGACCACTTCTCAGGGATGCTGTAAGGGTTCCAGATCAATTATTGGATTCTCTCTCAGGTACCTTCTAACCCTCAAGTTCTGTGTGCTTTTACAGTTATTTCTTATGGCCTAGTATCCTTTGCATCCTTGTTTTATACATACATATGTATGTGTGTATGTATATATATATATATATATATATATATATGTAAACATTATTGAGACCCTTATGATTCTTCTTTAATATTTACCTTTTTACGTTTCTCTTGAGTCTTGTTTTTAAATGTAAAACTTTCTATTCAGCTCTGGTCTTTTCATTAGAAATGCTTGAAAGTCCTCTATGCCATTAAATATACATTTTTACCCCTGAACATCATACTCAGTTATTCTTGGTTGTAATCCTAACTTCTTTTGCCTTTCCAAATATCATATTTCAAGCCTTCCACTCCTTTACAGAGGAAGTTGCTAAGTCTTGTGTGATTGACTGTGGCTCCTTGATGTTTGAATTATTTCTTTTCTGACTATTTGAAATATTTTCTCTTTGACCTGGAATTTGACTATAATATTCCTGGGGAGTTTTCATTTTCATTTTGGATCTCTTTCGGTATCTGATCAGTAAATTCTTTTGATTTCTATTTTAGTCTCTGGATTATGATATTGGGGCAGCTTTCCTTGAAAATTTCTTGAAATATGATGTCTAGGCTCTTTCTTTGAGTATGGTTTTCAGGTAGTCCAATAATTCTTAAATTAGCTTTTTTAAAGTCTATTTTCCAGGCTAGTTGTTTTTCCAATGAAATATTTCATATTTTCTTTTATTTTTATTATTCTTTTGATTTTGTTTTATTGTTTCTTGATATCTCATGGAGTCATTAGCTTCCACTTACTGAGTTCTATTTTAAAGGAGTTCTTTTCTTTGGTGAATTTTTGTGCCTTCTCTACCATTAGGCCAATTCTGTTTTTTAAAGTGTTATTTTCTTCAGTATTTTTGTGTGTGTCTCTTACCAAGCTGCTAATTCTCTTTTCATAATTTTCTTGCATCGCTCTTATTTATTTTCCCAATTTTTCCTACACTACTTTTATCTCTTTCTTTAACTCTTCCAGGAATTCTTGTCAGCTTGGGTCCAATTAGTATTTTTCTTTGAGGCTTTGTTTGTAGCTGTTTTTACAGCATGGTATTTTTTTTTTTAATTCTGAACTTAAAAAATAGAACAAGCATTTCCATAACGTAGTAGAATAGAAAAATATAATTACATATGAAGTGCAAATCTGTTGTGTACAACTTGCTACTCCTTTTAAATATGTGTTAAAGTTATCATGTAACTTTTTTCCTTATTTCTTACCTCCACCCCTCCACCCCACTTTAGAGATGGCTACCATTAGACACAAATGTGTGTGTATATACACACATAGGCACACACATATATACATATTTGTGTAAAATCATTTTATAAATATTCTATTTTTCAGTTCTTAGTCTGAGTTTATATCTTGTTCTTCCCTGTCACCACAGTAACCTTTTATATTCAAATTATTTTTTGTTGTTATTATTTGTTCATTTTTCCAGTCTATTTCTTGACTTTGAACTTTATGTGAAAGTTGGGCTCTGCTCATCAGGGGGAGTTGAGGGGGAAGAGTCACTGTCCCAAGCTTCAGTCTTTTTCCTGTTGCTGTTGTCAGAGCTAATTCTGGAAGTTGGCAAATTTTGGGTGCTTCCAAGGTGCTGTGATCCTAGTTGATGTATGATCACTGCTTTCCTGTTCTACACTCTGTTCTTTACACAGGAAGAGCCCCTGGTCCCCTGTAATCACAGGTGCTAACACTTACTTTGCCTTAGAACTATGACCAGGGCCCCTTCTCCCTTGTGATTGACCCAAGCATTTGAACTGTGTTTGGGCAGCAGAGTTGCCAATCAGTGCCAGCTGTATCAGTGCCATCAAAAGGTCCCCTGTAATCTCTTGTCTGACCCCCTTACTATCTCTGGGCTGAGAGCACCCAAAGTTGCTGCTGCTACTGCTACTTCTGCTGCTGCTGCTTCAGATACTGTGAGTGTGGGCTCTGATAAAGTACCCACTCTAGCAACACATCTTTCCCTTGCCAACCTCCTAAGTTTTCTTAGGTCGGAAAAATATTTCACCTTGACATTTTGTTGGCTCTGCCACTCCAAAGTTTGATTCAAAGTGTTATTTTAAAGTTTTTTTGGTGGGGAATAAGAGAATTCAGTTAGGTTGCCTATAATCCGCCATCTTAGCTTTTGTTGTTTGTATGAAATTTTAGCAATCAATCCCTTAGCATGCATTTTGAAGTACCTAATATGCACCAGGAAACATCATTTTAGTGGATCTGGAGGTACCTCAGATCTGGAAATAGCCACAGACAAGACTGGTTTGTCTTTATATGCCCTGTTCTCTTTCAAATCATCTCCTTCTCCCCTCTGTCTCCTCTGGAACCTGCCAATAATTACTCTGGAAAACTCAACTTTTCTAGAAATCATCTTCCTAATCTGAAAAATGCAAAAATTACTATGCATCTTCCTTGTTGAAGCACATAACAAGTCACATTTCCATACAGTTTTAAGGTTTCCAAAGCATTGTTCTCATAAAACCCTTGGGAGGTAGGGAATGTTGCAGAGTGGGGGATTTGAATTTCGAGGAACTGGGTTTACATCCTGTCTCTGTCATTTACTGCCTGGGTGACCTTGAGAAGGGGAAGGAGAAGGGAACAAACATTAATTAAGCCCCTACTACGCCCCAGCACTGTGCTAAACACTTTACAAATAATCTCATTTGAGAAAGTAACAACCTCTTTCTGCCTCAGTTCATTTGTAAGATAAAGGTTTTGGATGAGATAACATCAAGGGCCCTTCCAGCTCAGGATCTAGGATTTATCCATAAGTTCCATAGTTGTTATTCAGTCAAGGAGCATTTATTAAGAACTTATCATGGAACAGTAAGTGCTGAGGATACAGAGAAAGGCAAACACACGGTCTCTGCCAAGGACACACAAGATACGTCAAGAGAAGGTAGTCTCAAGAGGGAAAGAGGGCAATGTGGCCAAGAAATGGACTTGGAAACTGATGGAAGCTGGGAGGTGGAGGTGAGGAGATAAAATTCCGATCAATTTGCCCAAGGTCATAGAGCTAGTAAGTTTTGAAGCTAGTGTTTATTAAAAACCCAAGTTTTCTGACTCCAAACTCAGCAGGAGGGAAGCATTCCATCACGCTAACATATAGTGAGTGGGCAGGCAGGTATTGGCTGGACCCAGGAGATTTAATCCATACATATATTTATGGTCCAGAAACACAGAGATGGCACAGAGGAGCACCCAAGGCTTCGCTCTCTCCCAGTAGGAGGCTGTTGCTGGTTCCACAAGGTCAGCGACTAGAACCGGTGACTAGCTGGAGGTGGGGCAGAGGAAAGTGGGAGTGAAGTGAAGGGTAGCCGAGGGAATGGCATGTCCCCATAGCTGATTTACTCTTATAAAATGTACTCCCGGGGAGGGCCCCTGAAGGACTTTCTTCCTGGGATGGGGGAAGAATACCGCCTGTTGTCTGCTCAGGGGAGACAATGGCCAGTCTGTGTGCACGTGGGTCCTACGGATCCAGCAGGAATCAGCTGCCCTTGTTTCCTCCTCCACGATTACAATACTGCCCAGTTTGAGGCTACCCTTCCCCTTTCTCTTCTTTCCCCCTTTCTCTTCCTCTGCCCACCCCCACCCCCCCCTTCAGGGAGCCGGGGAATGGGATTTCATCCCGTCCCCCTCTCTCGCCATGCGCTCTTGGCAGAAGCCGCCGCCGCTGCAGCCAGCTTCCCGGCCCACTTGGCTCTCGGTGGGTTTCGGATTTCAATTGCTGGTTTCTGCCATCCCTCATTTAGTCTGGCCTCTTGTCTTCCCTTTCTCTCCAGCACACGATGCAGACTCTGATCCCGGGTGATCTGGACCGGACTGATGAGGAGGGAGCCAAAGCTGGCCGCCTGCAAGACGACAGGAGCGCTGGGCTCCGGGGACGACTGGCCAGGGCGCAGGGCTCCGAGTAATGGGAAACAAGGCAGTGTCTCCTTGGTGGTTCGTGGCTGCAGCTGCTCCGGCCTCGGCCAGCCATAGTTATCGCTAGGAAACCGGGCACGAAAACCTTTCCTCAGGATCCTGTCCAGTGCCAGTGGGCAGCCGGCCAGAAAGCAAGACATAAGCAATTAGTCAAACGCCCTGCCGGGTAGCCAGGGCCCTGGGTGGGCGTGGAATAGAGGGGACGCTGGCCTGGGGTTCCAGCAGCTGCAGGTGGTGACTTTTCTCCACTGGGTCTGCAAGCAAGCAGGACAGGCTTGCTTTGAACAAATATACACTGGCCTGCTTTTGTGCAATTTTGTTGCCACGGCAGCAGAGCCCCAGGCGACGTGGTGAGGTGATCAGGCTTGTCCTGAAAATCTTGAAGCATCTTCAACAAAAATTCAATTCATTGGATCCAGCCATTCGAGCTAGAAGGGAGCCCAGTCAGTCACCCCATCAGTCAGTCAGTCAGTCAACAAGCCCTTTCTATGTCCCAGGCACTGTGCTATACTATGGGAAATTGACAAAAAAATTGACAAAAATCAAACAAGTAATTTTTGGAATTTAGTCTCATTTCTTTGTTTTTTACAAGAAAGAAACAAATCCTCATTCTAAAGTATACACAAAGAAAGTAGCAGAGCTGTGACTTCTACCAGTATACCTAACTTCAGGGCTCTTTCAATAATAACAACAAAACAACTAGATGGATTTATAACTTTTTAAGGTCTGGAAAGCCCCTAATAACCTGAATTTCACAACTCTGTGATATATACTAAGTATTATTGTCCCCATCTTACAGATGAAGAAACTGAGGTCAAAGAGTTTGTCCAATCCACCCTCTCCCCTCAGTCACTGAGTGTGTCCTGTGTACAAGGCAACATGCTATCTTGTGGGGATGCAAAAGTTAAAAATAAAAAGGCAGCTGTTACATTAGGAAACTTACATTTAATAGAAAAGATGAGACAGGTGCACAAATAGTACAGACCTTAGGTGAAATTTGATAAGGGCCCAGAAGGGAGCCAGATAAAATGCTGCCATCTTTCCTGTCTTGAGATTTAACTGATAAATTAATTCACACTAAGATCTTAGAGTTTAATAAGTTAAATTTTGAAAGAGAAGCCTTGATTAGCAATTCTTAATCAAAAGGATGATTTGATAAGGGTGAAATTTCAGGCATGGGATAGAAGGAACACAGATAAAAGTGAAAGGCTGTCTTCTCCACGGGCCACAAATAACAATGTTTGCTGTGCCTATGGTTAATCGAGGCCGTACCCATTTGGATCTGAGAGCCTGATTTAAAAAAAATTAGTTTTTTTGTTCTCAGGGTGGTAAACTGAGGCAGAAGGCAACTAAATCACACCTTGCCTTAATTTTGTCAGTTGCTGGAGATAATTTGCTATTGCCGTGGGTCAGATCAACATAAAGGATTTAAATTAAGCAATCAAACAGAAATTCTGAGTTTCTTTAAAAAAAAAATTCTTCCTTCATTTCCTCCTTGAGAAGGAAACAAAGTCCTATCACTGAACCCTACTAACATGAATGCAGTATGTGTTGTGTGCAGAAAAGCGAGAAGTCACAAAGTTACATAAGAGAAGGAAACTGTTGTTTTAAAAGTATGAATGTAGAATGTAAGCATCTTGAAAGCAGGAAACATTTCAGTTTATTTTGTCTTTATGTTAGGACATCTGGACACATTCAGACAGAAGCGCAAGCCCATGTAGACAGTGTTATTGCAGATACTGGGCATTCAATAAATCTTTGTTGAATGAAGTTTATAATCTAGTAAAATTGAAATTTTTAAGTGGAGAGGACTTTATTCTAATCTGGCTTTCCATGGTCATGTAGTAACTAGAAATCAGAAGAAAATAAAATAAAATCAGCATTGCCACTGCCCCAGAAAAGTGTCAGCTGACTCCTGAATGCCTCCATTCACTGTATCAGTGACTTTCTAGACCAAAATATCCCTCCCTGCCTACTAGTACTTATATCTCTTGTCCCACTTTGGAATGTTATCCTCTTGAGGGCAAGAACTATATGGATTTTGTATCGTCAAGACTTAGCAAGGTATTTGGCACATAGTTACATAGTGAGATTTATTAAATGAATATTTATTCAACAACGTAAGTCCACACGCATTTATTAAGCGTTCCCTACGTGCCAGGTAATGTACTAAACTTTCAGAATGCAAACACAAGCAAATAAAATGGGGTGGAAGTAAGCAGAGGGTGTGCATGGTGGAGAGTCAAGGGCAGATCCTGGAGAGGAATGAAAGAGGGAATATGGCTGACATGGGGACTTTCCTTAAAATGGAGATTCTGGGAGGAACTGATCAATCCAAGGAGGATGCAAGGGTAGGATGAACTTTCAGAGTGAGAAGGCTGCTGTGGAATGGTGGAGAGGGTCATTCTTTTATCATTTGGCCATCTCCACCAAATGTCACACATAGGACAAGCAAGCCAGCCTAGCTGAGGCAGCAGAGCACGCTGAGGGGGAGATAAGAGGCAGCATGTACCAGGCAAGTCAAACTACCACCACCTGGACTGCCATGTTCCTGTAGATCTTGGTAGAGACAGCCCAGGACTTTGAACCCAAGAGCTTTGGGAATAGCAATACTTCGAGATCAGTGCCCTCAGCCATCATCCTTGGAAGCAACCCCCGTGGAGTTGCAGCCTGACAACTGTTCTTTCTGGTGATACAGATACTGAAGACCCAGAAAGGAAAGCTCTTGCCATCAAAGTCCTTGGCACTGTCAGATGGCTTAACATCAGAAACTGCTAGGATTTCATTAGTGTGACTGACATTAAAGAACAGGCATTACATGTGCTTTGCTTCTGTACCCCAGGGTCATTAACTTGTGGCTGAAACCTTCCATGTGTGTTGACTCCCCCATGAGAACGGGAATTCCTTGAGAGCAAGGTCTGGCTTACTTTTCTATTTGTATCCTCAGGACTTAGCACAATGCTTTGTGCGTAGTAAACACTTAATAAATGCCTCATTCCTCCATTCATGTTGTCTACCTCTCTCATTTTACATAGGAAAATACTAAAAACCAATGAGTTTATGTGTCTTGCCTGGGGTCCCACAGGTAGTTGGTAGCAGGGCTGGAAAAAGGAACTGGGACCTTGGAGTTTCATCAAGGGTTCTTCCTCCCAAACATGCTCCCTTTCTAGGTTTTTGAGTAGAGGTGAAAAACAAGCCTCTAGGAATCTGTAGAATCTGCTGAAGCTGCATTTTCCTCCACAACTATTCTAAGACAAAGCTGGAGAGTGGAAAGTGATTTTCTTAAAGCATGTGTCTGATCATGTCACTCTTCCTCTCAAGAAACTCCAGTGGCTTCCTATTACCTTCAGGATCTGTTATCAAGACCTCTGACTTCTAAAGCCCTTCACAACCTGAGTCCTTCCTACCTTGGCAGTCTCCTTAATGTTGCTTCTGTCCACATGTTCTATAACCCAGTGACATTGGCCTGCTGTTCTTCTTTGCACATGAAACCCTATCTCCTGACTGTGCTTTTTCAGAGGCTATTCTTGATGCCAGAATGTCCTACTTTCTTGATTCAGTCTCCTGGCTTCAAGACTCAACTCAAATGCCCCATTCTGTACGTATCCTTCTTGCCCCCCCCCCCCCCAATGGCTTCCTCTGTAATTGCCTTTAATTTTGACTCTATATCTCTTGTACAAATATAATTGTTTGCACGTTGTCTCTTTTGTTAGAATGTGAGTTGCCTGAGGGTAGGGACTATGGTTTTTTGCCTTTCTTTTCGTTTTCAGTGCTTAGTACAGTACCTGACATATATTAGGTGCCTGATAAATGCCTTAACAAGCTAACACCAACTGATTTTATAAGGGGGGCTAGACCTGGAAGAAATAATAATAACATTTATGTTGCAATTTAGAGCTCTTCAAATTGCTTTACTTACTTTACCTCTATTGAGAATACTAGCTCTAATTTACATAACTTTAAGGCTTCCTAGGCACTTAACATACATTATCTCATTTGATCTTGACAATAACATCGTGAGGTTGACACTACTATTATCCCAGTTTCACAAATGAGGAAACTGATGTTGAGAGAGATTAAGTGTCATTTGACTAATAAATGTCTGAGGAGGGATTTGAACCCAGGCCTTCCATAATGTGGGATCCAGGAGACTGAGTTACAGACTGGGAAGTCAGTGGTTTACTATGAGTGGGAACAAATAATGTCTAAGAACCAGGAGGAGGAGGAGAGAAGGAGGAGAAGGAAGAGGAGGAGGAAATGATGATGATAAGAATAATAATACATTCTATAGGTCTTAAAGGTTTGCAAAGTACTTTGCAAGTAGCCTCATGACAACTTAGCAAAGTTGGTGCTAGTATTATCCTCATTTTACAGATGAAGAAACCAAGGCAGACAGATGTTAAATGACTTGACCTGGGACCTACAGCTAATAAGTATCTGAGGCCAAATTTGAACTCAGCTCTTCCTGACTCCAAGATCAGCATTCTATTCACTGAGTCACCTAGAAGAGAAATAGATGTTTAGAAATAGATGGACAGTGAAGTAAGTGAGAAGAATCAAGAGAGGATTTCATACAATAATATCAGAAAGAAAAATAATTTTGAAAGATTAAAGAATTCTGATCAATGCAAATACATATCACGATTTCAGGGGATCATCAATGAATCAGGCTACTCTCCTCCTCACAGAAAGGTATTGAACAAAAAGCATAGATTTTGGGACATGTTGAGTGTCAGAATTCATTGTGCTTAACTATGTGTATTGGTACCAAGAGTTTTCTTTTTCTTCCCCCCCCCCCCCCCACCAACTAGGTGCATGGGATGGAGAAAGGGGGTAGGGAGAGAATAGTTAAAAATAAAGGAGAAAAAAGGTCATTGAAGCATTTTTTAAATGAACAGAGCAGAAGGAAAGCCAAAAAGAATGACAGACAAATAGGACAGCTCTGGTCATTAAACACCGAAGTCATAATATATTTAGGATGAAAAACAAACTGTATATAATAGAGATTGTCAGTTTCACATACCATCTTCTTTTTCTCTTCTGTGTATGTGGAAATGTTTATTTGGTGTTTGTTAGGGTCAGAATAAAAATATAAAGTCTTGTTTAAAAATAAAATAATACCAGCTTTAAGGCAGAAAATTCCATTCTCTGTGAGATACAGGTTTTTATTTCGTATTAAGTCAAGTCTCATGCTTTCTAATGAAGGCACAAAGTGGACAATATCACTGGGTGGGGGTGGGGCTCGGGGTGAGGGAATCATGACTTCCTAATCTTGCCAAGGTGGCCCAAATGCTTTCTCTTGTCTGTTCCTGGGACCTGCTTCTCCTGGAGTGAGGAATGTAGCAGGCAATAGTTGGTTAAAAAGAGAATGCAGGCCTACTCTATTGATGAATAATTATGAATTATTATTGCTTAACTGAGAATAACAAACTTAATTTTAAAATTTTCTGTTTTGAAAAAGTTGGTTTATAATTAAGGTTAACAATCCCATTTCTCTTATCACAAAGAAAGCTTTAAAATTAATTTCATGGTTTTTTAACTCACCATCTGTTAACTCAAAACAAGGTTTTAAAATGAACTTAATTGGGTTTGAATTGACCATTTTGGAGCTCGTTTAAAAAGTCTTTTTAATTAACATGATTATTTTTTAAATACCAAAACAAGATTTTGAGCCACTCAGTCAGATCCTGTTCATTACTTTACATATGAGCTAGCTAGACCATTTTCAAACTAGACCATTTGTACATCTAGGCCTTACCCTAATCACTGAGTGTGCATAGAGGTTGAATGTATAACAGGCTGGGTACAAAGGAAGTAGAAGCCAAGAACTGGACCTTTGACATTATGGGATTTTAAAATTATTGACTTAGAACCAGGAGGGTCCTCCAAGCTTTTCTCCTCCAAAGTCATTTTATAGATACTGAAACTCAGGTCCAGAAGGGGTAAGTTAATTTATACAATGAAACACAAATATCAAACACCAGAACTGGAATTTAAGAGGGAATAAGCATTTATTAAGTGTCTATTATATGCCAGGCACTGTGCTAAGCGCTTTACAATTATTATTTCATGTGATCCTGCAAAATAAACTGTGGCAGGTAGATGCAATTTTTATCCCCCTTTTAACAGTGAGCAAATTGAGGCAAACAGAAGAGTTCCAGGAACACACACCTACTAAGTGTCTTGAGGCCAGATTTGAACTCAGATTCTCCTGACTCCAGACCCAGTGTTCTATCTACTGTGTCACCAAGATCTAACACTCTTTCTGCTTTACCATACTTCCTCACTAATATTCACCCAACCTCCTCTCTGGAATGAACTGGTTTCTCCCCCCCCCCCCCCCCCACGCACTTTTTTTTTTTTACCTGGGAGTAGAATTGCCAAAACAAAAGTAGGAACTATGAACAAAATTATTAAAAAAACAAAAAAAAACTTTTTATACAAATAAAATCAGATTTAAATAATTGGAAAAATATTCATTGTTCATGGGTAGGCAGGGCCAATATAATAAAAATGACAATTTTACTTAAACTAATTAATATATTCAGTGCCTTCCCAATTTAATTAACTGGCTCCCTTTCAGACCTACTTTCCTATTCCTCTTCCCTCATCCCAGAGATGGATGCTTTCTACCAGCAGTGAGGAAGAAGCTATATATGCTTGCCTCAAGGGGAAGGGGAAAGAGTGTGACCAGAAGGAACCAGAGGCAGTGCAGAGAAATGGAACCAACATGAAATTTGGTGTTAGAAGATAACTAGGTGACCTTATATGTCACTTCTCTGGGTTCTTGTCTCCTAATCTGAAAAATGGAAGAGTTAGAATGGATCATATTCCATCTCTAAATCTATGGTTCTATCCATGATATTGGAAGCCCTAAGTTCAAGTCTCACCTTTACTACTTGTTAGCTGTATGACCCTGGTCAACTCATTTTACTTCTCCTGGATAGAGTTTCTCAATTTATATAATGAGAGGCCGGGTCAAAGTTTTCTTTTAGGTTCCTTCTAGTTTTAGCATTCTATGATTTTCTCTTCAAGATCAATCAAGCCTTTTGACATTTTTAATTTAAAAATTTTGGGAGATGGAGGGTGTGTGTAGTAGATACCAAGATGATATTTTCCTGGGAACATTTACTAAGAAAATTATTTGCTACCTTTTCCTTAAATCCTTTCTTGATCCTCCAATCTAATGTGATCTGTTCTATTTCTGAAATTGTTGTTGTTGTTGTTCAGTCATTTTCATTCATATCCGACTCTTTGTGACCCCATTTGGGGTTTTCTTGGCAGAGATACTGGAATGGGTTTATCATTTCCTTATCCAGTCCATTGTACAGATGAGGAAACTGAGGCAAACAGGGTTAAGAGACTTGGCTAGGGTCACATAGTTAGTAAATGTCTGAGGCTGTATTTGAACTCAGGATGATGAGTCTTCTTGACTCTAGACTCAACACTCTATCCACTGTGCCATCTAGCTGCTCCTCCCTCTGAACTCTAATCACATTCTATTTTTCCTCCTTAATGGTGCATGTGTGTGTAATTATAATTCACAATTTATAATCCCTTCCAGGAATATGTGTTGTCCTTAGGGACTCAAAGCCAGAAAACATCACACTAACATGACGTTCCATTCAGCCAAGATTTTCTTAACATATGAAATGGGATAAGCCTGCTGAAATAGGAAGCAGTTTGGCATGTGTGAGGTAACCCTTCTTCATACTTATCAAGTAAACCCCAAGTCTTTATGGGTACATCAGCCCTGAACCCCCACCCCTTACCAGCTTCTGCTAGATCTCCTATGAACCTCTTTCTCCACCAGCCACTATGTTCAGATAGTGTTCCCAAGGAGTGGGCATCCTCGTGGAATGGATCATTCTACTTCTCCCACTCTGGTGGAATATCATCTAATGGTTTCTCCAATTTGCTTCCTACTCTCCGTGCCTTGTTTCAGGAACCAGAGTTTATGCCCTTCAGGCCATTTCAGGAACTTCCAACTTATGCTCCCCTAGCTTTTCTTCACTCATCTCCATTGGCATGTGCCTCATGTGTCCCACAACTTCAGGCAGACTCCAGACATATTTCCCTTTACTCATTAACTTCCCAGCTATCCTAGCTACTCTGCCATCCTTCCTCATAGTCCCCTCTCCATTTCTGGAAGCATGATCGTACAGGGCACATCACTTGAAAGTGTTCACCAAAAAAAAATAAAATAAAAAAATAATTAAAAAAATAAATGCACTCAATTAAAATAGAAAATTCCATTCTCCATGGGAAACAGGTATGTATTGTATGAAGTCAAGTTTCATTCCATTGGTCCTGGAAGAGGCAAGTCAATCTCTTCTCCAGCATCCCAGTAACTTTCCAGACCAAAATGACCCTCTTTGTTGTTCAGTCATTTTCAGTCATGGCCCCAAGTCTCCTGTGTATATTGTCTTATTCTATTAGAAAGTAAGCAGCTAGGTGGTGCAGTGGATCGAGTGCCAGGCCTGGAGATGGGAAGAGCTGAGTTCAAATCCCATCTCATATATTTATTAGCTGTGTGACTCTGGGTAAGTCACATCACCCTGTTTGCCTCAGTTTCCTCATCTGTCAAATGAGCTGGAAAAGGAAACAGCAAACTCTCTAATGTTTTTGCCAAGAAAACCCCAGATGGCATCACGAAGAATCAGTCAAACATGACTGAAAATGACTGAACTACAACAAAAAATCATTCATTAATTCATTCTGTCACTAAGCATCTCCTTGCCATCATTCTGTCCTTGTGGAACTTTTAGGTGACCTTTCGATTGTATAAAAATGGCCACCATTATCTGAATGGGAAGGTCATCAGAGGTCATCTACCACCTCTTTTGTTTTAAAAACATCTGAGACCCAGAGAAGGGAATTGCCCAACCCAAAGTCCCACAAACAAGTACTTGCCATTGTTGTACTGAGTTGAATTCATGTAGTTGACATTCATGGAGCTCTTTATAGTTACGAAGTTTATGAATCTTTAATAGGCCTGATGGCTTCTTCTTGATAAACATTCCCAGTTCACTGAACTGATTGATCCCCTGTGGCATACACTGGAGTCCCTTCACCATCTTGATAAAACAGCTCTGGATACTTCCCACCTCATCAGCTCAAAACCCAAAGTATGCAGACCTTTTCCACCTGTTCCCCCTTCCTTCTGATCCTTCCATTTACCTTGTCAGTGAGTTAATAATCATTAATTAAGTGCCCACTATGTACCAGGCACTGTCCTAAGTCCTGGAGATACAGATACAAGCAAAAAAAGGAAAGGTCCTGCTTTCAAGAAGCTTCCAGTCTAATTGCGGGGAAGACAACACAGAATTGGAAAGAGACAAGAGGGGATGTATCTGCATGCTGCATCATAACTAAGTCCAGAGAGTTCAAAGAAGATCTAGAAGAGGAATGAAAGATGGTCTGCCTGAGGTTCTTCCTCAAAATGGAGGTTCCAGGAAGAAGTGACCAATGGGAGAAGAGTACCACAGAGTTCAGAGATGTTCCAGGGTGAGAAGGCAGGTGACTGAGACATATTGATAAAGTCCATAGAGTAAGAAGCAGAGCCACATGTATCTCATACTCACAATTTTTTTTGCACAGTGTCTCCCCTATTAGAATGTAAACTTCTTGAGGACAAGAACTGAGGTGTTTTTGCCTTTCTTTATAATCCCAGACCCTGTCTGGTGTGTACTTAATATTCAAATCTCAGTTGATTGACTGATGAACTGACTGACTGACTGATGCTCAGGGGTAATGAGTACCATCTGGTTTAATTCCCAACTCTACCACTAACTAGCTATAGCAGTACAGTAGCAAGAGCACCAGATGTGCAGTCACAAAACCTGAGTTTGAATCATGACTCGGTCTCTTAGTTGTATTGTCTCTGGCAATTATTTTGCCTCAGTTTCTTCCTCTGTAAAATGGAGATGCCCACTGTACTTTCCATGCATGTCACAGGGTAAGAGAGAAGAGCTTTATAGAAATATGAGCAGCTTTGGCTATTTTGAGCCAGTCTTCTCTCCTCTGACCTTCAGCTTCCTCACCTATAAAATAAAGGCACTGAAGCAGATAACCTCGGCAATCCCTTCCTGCTCTGACATTCTCTGATTCTGCAGTCTGATCTCATTTGATCTGGAAATGCTGCTATTTCTAGCTGCTCCTCTGGGGCCTGCCACACATGCCAGGGAAATCAGCCTATTCTCCAGTCAAGATTTCCAGTCCAACACCCAGCAAAATGTGGAATGCGCAAATCTGTGAGATTCGAAGGACTGGTGACTCCTCCCCCGACCAGAGCCTCTCTAGAGCAAAACTGCATAGACCTGTTTAAAGAAGAAAAAAAAATACCTTTGTTTTCTGCTAATTGAACAGAGACTAATTTAATTCAGTTTCATTCAGTTCAGCAAAAATTATCAAGTATTTACTGTGTGCCTGGCTTTGTATTCAGTGCTGAGTGGGCATGGGGTGGACAGGGTTTGTAATCAAAGGATGACAGGAACACCTTACTTATCTGACACCATCAGGGAATGATCTGTTCCACATAAGTGGATTTTCATGAAGTTTCTTCCTCTAAAGCACCAAAACTAGTCTAATTTTAAAGATTTTTGATAGGAATCTTTCTAAAGTACGTTCAACACACAGTGGTATTGTCAAGCTGTATTGTGTTATTAAATCAAAAATACACCTGACTCAAAACTACTTCTCCAGTCTTATCTCATACAATTTGCTTTCCTGCAATCCATCTCTCCAGTCTGGGGGAATTCAATCTAATCACTCACCCTGGGAATTCTTGCTCTGGGGCTGAAATTTCTTGCACAAATGCAAATTTACCTATCTCCCTTGTATCTAGCCACCAGCACATCAGACTATGCTTTATATCCTATAAAGCCATCACCCTGGTCATTTACCCGGCAGTACAACCATTATTCAGGTCACATAATCAAATAAGTATTACCATTGCTTTTGGAAGAAGCTGATCAATGGATTGCCCTGTGGATCAACTCACCATTCTATTAGTTCCCAGCCCAAACCTTCCTTCCTGGGCCTTAATTCTTAGAGATGTCCTGAGAGTAGAATGGAAACTTGTGAAGAGCACAGATTGTCTCACATTTTAGATTTGTGCCCCTGTGGTTTAGGGTGAAGCTTGGTATATAGTAAACACGTAATTAGTGTTCTTCCTTCCTTCCTTTCCTCCTTCCTTCCTTCCTTCCTTTCCTCCTTCCTTCCTTCCATCATCCTCTCTTCCTTCCCTCCTTCCCCTTTACTTCCCTCCTTTTTTCTCTTTCTTCCAACCCTCTTTCTTTCTTTCCTTTCTCTTCCTCCATCCCTCACTTCTTTCCTCCCTCCATCCTTTCCTTCCTTCCTCCTTTGCTTTCTCTCTTCCTTCCCTCCTTTCTTCTTTCCTTCCTTCTTTTCTTTCTCTTCCTTACTTCCCTCTTTCCTTCCTTTCTCTTCCCTTTTCCTTTCCTCCCTCTTTCTCTTCCTACCCTCTTTCCTTCTTTCCTTTCACTTTCTCTTCTTCCTTCTTCCCTTTCTTTTCCTTCCTTCCTTTTTCTTTCATCTTACTCTCCAATCAACCATCATTTCTAACAGGTATCTTCTAATTCCTTGCTTTTCTGCCTATCTAGGATACTCATCTTTACCCACTGACATCGTACTCATAATTCAAGGCCCAGATCCATTGCCATCTTTTCCCAAAAGAAAACCATGTATTTTTAAAGCTGAAAGGAACCTCTTATATCCTATAGTCCAAATCCCACACTTTGCAGATGAGGAAGCTGATGTATGGAGAGATGAAGGGATTTGCCCAGCTTCACATAGAGAAAGGTCAGAGACAGGGTTCAAACTCAATTCCTCTCACTCTAAATTTAGCTCTTTTTGTGTTGTATCCTACAGGGAAAGGTCATCACCAAGCTGGGGAGAGTCAATGAAAATTTTTTGGAGAAGCTGGTATTCAAATGGAGATTTAAATTTTGTGAAATGTTCTCTTTTTCCTATTTCTATAAGGATACAGATATACATCTGTATATCTGCATACACACATATGTGTATATGTCAAGGTGTTAGGAGACATTCTGTTTTCCAGAGCTAAAACTCAGCAATCAGACTGTGCCCTGAGCTTGGCATAACAACGATCCTTTGCTCTCACCCTCTGGCAAAATCTCACATTATTACTATATTGTTTCGACCAGCACCAGGTGTTCTGTGAACTCAGACAAGCTCGGACAAGTTCCATATGAAGCACTGCTATGAATCAAACTTGTCACATCGACACTGTTATCCCTCATTGTCAGGGGTACGGCTCACTGTGTAACCATTGATGTAAGTACTGGGATCTCCACACACTGCCTTGGGTCCTCCCACTAGGGGCCCCACCCCGGCACATGTCTAATTGACCTCCTTGCTTGCAAGCTGTTTCCCTCACTTTGAAATTAAGCTTCTGTTTGATTCCTGACCCTTTTGTCTCTAGCCTGTTCTGTTTGGTTTGGGTCATCTACAGATTAGAGGCTCGTTCAGTTCAGTTGACACCATATATATGTACATGTACATCTATGTATATCTATGCAAATATATGTATATATCCACACATATACACATAGATATACAGTTTTCCCCTCATCTGGAAAAATGTTTTGACACTGGGCCTATATATATACAGGGGCATAGGAAATTTAGAAGAAGATAATAACTGGTCTATAGGAAGGGTGAATTAAGAAACTCTTCCCCTTAGGAAAATTTAAAAAACAAACCATGAATAGAAACTTACCATAGAAGCATCTAGACAAATAAGCGAAATGTCATGGAGTGGTATCTTGCTCTTACAGCAAGATGATCTGTGTAGAATCTGCCATGATAGCAAAGCTCAGATAGGTAAGTGATAGGGTGAGGAGGTAACTCAGTACGAGATGGAAGGGGAAGCTGAAACCATGGGTTGGCCCTGGGTTCTGCCTGAGAAGGAACATTCTGTCTAGCTGCCCACTCCACTTAATGAATCTGGGTTGTGTGTTTTGTGTTACAAACAGCAACAGCTGTTTGCCATGTGGTGAACCAATAAGGAAACCTAGTTCCAATCATGATAGAAGCCCCAGAAGTCATAGGCTCCTTTTTGCTAGCTATATGACTACTGATTGTTCACTTTTCTGAGCCTCAGCCTTTTCATCTATAAAATGGGCGTGATAATATTTGCATGTCCTACCTCACTGCATTATTGTGAGGGAGGTGCTTTGTTGTAAACCTTAAAGGGCTATATAAAACGTGAGTGGTGATGATTATTGTCACTATGAGTGCCAAGTTTAGCCCCCTTGGAGCACTTCTAACAGACACATATGCAAACATACATTAGTGGGCATATGGCCAATAAAATGTCCTTTGGAATAGAAAGGCTATTTGAGTGTGTGCTTCCCCCATCGTGGCATCGCCTTTGTGAATGTGTAGTCCATGTATGGACAAAAGGAAGATGAAGTGAGATCTTTGCATTCCCAAAGGGAGTAAGTCACCCTTGTGTTCTTGGGGGCCAGAGAATTTACTAATTGGAGGAGAGGACTGGTCATTGAAAGCCATGGGCTTCTTGGTGAATCATCACACAACTGCTCTCTTCACTGTGAGTGTCTACATGTGCTGAATCTAGGAACAGATGGAGATAGATGAATTTCTGAGAAAAGTATTTTATTTCCTTTCCCTTTTTTCTCTCCTAATTCCCTTTCTCTCTCTCTTCTGTTTGTTAACCGGTTGTTGTATTTTCAAATAACTTACCTACTGAGACTATCACCTGAAATTTTTTCAGTGTCCTGAAAACTGCTTCTGTTTTCACCTTCACTTCTAAGGCCAACCATAATGAGTTAGGGTCAACAAGCTGTCTCACATCACAGTGTAAATCCTGTCCTCCCCCCCCCCCACTTCCTCCCAGATGAGTTTGGTCAAGTAAATTCATTTCAGCTGCCCTAGAAGCTGGCATCTCAGCTGTGAAAATGACTAGAAGCTTCATTAAACTTTCAGGAGACCCTTAGCAACACTAGAGGGCCAGAGAGAGATGGAACTTCTCCCTATTCCTTCTATAACCCCATGTCTAAAATCCATTGGTAGGGGACTTTCTCCTTATTGGTAGAGATCAGTGCCTAGAAGAGGGGGAAAAGTCCCATTGTCTGTTGAACCAGTTAACTGTTGGATTGGAGTTGCATTTCCATTAGAATAAAGGTCCCTATCCCTCTTATATGTACAACTTACAGGGTGTTATGGCTAGAGCCCGTCAGTCTATCCAGGAATCCGTCCTAGTCTGGTCATGGAGTGACCAATCTAAATTTAATCGTGACTCCATTTTAACCCCCTTTAGAAAACCTGGGCCTGTCTGCATGCAATGAGGCAGTCATTTGGTTTTAGGCCACACAATGTGCATAACCTTTGAATTTGACCCAGACCTTGGACTACTCCTGGTACCCTCCTCTAATAATGGCCATCAGTCATTATTCCATCTTATTGACCCACTTTTCCAGAGCAATAGATAGCATAACTGTAAGCTAGCTTTGCCAGGTAAATGTATGTAACTACAAAAATTGTCAGTCCATAAGTATTTGTTGGATGCCTGCTATGTGCCAGGGATTTTACTAAGTGCTGGGGATACAAAAAACAAGGTAGAAGACAGCCCATACCCAGAAGAGCTGTAACTACGATAACTATAATACTGCAGAAGACTGGTGGAAGGATCATGTTTTCACAGCCCACTTCACAGGTCAGGGCTGACTCCATCTTTTTTCCTCTTCTTTTCCCTTAGGGTGACTACAGCCTGTTCTGTACCCATGGACATCTTTGTATATGGTCAAGCTGACCCACTATTTCCTGCAAAAAATAACCACCTGCTCATCTTTCCTAGATTTTTCAGAACTTATCTTGTGCCCTTCTTCTACCAAGGCAGTTAGGTGGTACAGTGTGTAAAGTCCAAGACCTGGAGGTAGGAAGACCCGAATTCAAATTCAGCTTCAGATTCCTACTAGATATATGACTCTGGGCAAGTCACTTAACCTTTACCTCAGTTTCCTCAGCTGTAAAATGGGGATGTAAATAGTACCTACCTCCCAGGGTTGTTGTGAAGCTCACGAGACAATATCTGTAAAGTGCAGGGGTGGGGAACCTGCAGCCTCAAGGCCAATGTGGCTTCACAACCACAGATTCCCCACCCTTGGCTTAGCAGAATGCCTGGCAAACAGATACTTAATAAATGCTTCTCTCATTCACCTTAGATTCTTCTTTTATTGTTCCGTTTATGTCTGACATAGACTTTTACTGTCAGTGGGCCAGGATGGTGGTTTTAGAGAAGGCAAACAGAATGAGACAGTAACTAAGGGTTACTAATATACTTAATGCTGAAGATTAGTTTGCATCCTCCACAATGGAGAGTTTCCATTATAAGTTTGCCCAACCCTGCTGACTTGGGTTCTCTCTCTAGGCGACA
This sequence comes from Pseudochirops corinnae, assembly GCA_028646515.1. NCBI lineage: Eukaryota > Metazoa > Chordata > Mammalia > Diprotodontia > Pseudocheiridae > Pseudochirops > Pseudochirops corinnae. The sequence continues at coordinate 84,435 of JAQQSV010000233.1, forward strand.
AGTCGCTGACGCAAAGCTTTCAAGACAAAAGTACTGACATACAACTTTACCGAGGGGAAATCAAGAAAATGAAGAATTGAATTGCACTTGGAAGCAAATGAGAAACCAGAGAAGCCCAGAGAGCACTGGATCCAATATTGACCTTTCCAATGTTTCAGGATTTATAATTAATCAATTTGTTGTATGAGAGCCACTATAGGGTAACAATGAATGACTCATATTTCTGTACAAGGAGATAGTCTCACAACTACCCTATGAGGTAGGTATTAGGACTCCCATTTTATAGTCAAGAAAGCTTAGTTAAATTGCTTATTGTGGTAGGAAAAGTTCTGGATGAGGAATCATGGGGCCCAGGTTTGAATCCCAGCACTGCCACTTACTGCATTGTGACCTTGGGCAAGAAGCTTTATCTGTGTGGGCCTCAGTTTCCTCATCTGTAAAATGAGCAAGTTAGACCAAATGACCTCTACAGACTCTGGCTCTCAATCTATCAGAGGTAGGACACAATATCAGGGCTTCCAATTTCAAGACTAGTATTTGCTGCTTTATTATTATTATTATTATTATTATTATTATTATTATTTTGCCTCCCTAGTAACAAGAACATTGGGTTTGGAATCAGTAGACTTAGGTTCGAGTGTGAGCTCTGGCCCCTTTGTAACTGTGTGAGCTTGTCATTTAACTTCTGAGCCTCAGTTTCCTCATCTGTAAAATTGAGAATACATTTCTACCTTCCAGGGTTGTTGGAAGAGTCAGATGTGATAGATAGATGGATGGATGGATGGATGGATGGATGGATGGATGGGTGGATGGGTGGATAGACAGATAGATAGATACATACATATAGCTGTGATATTATATATCATATATAACATATATAAATCTATAATATATTAATATAATATATGATATATATAACATACCAGATGTCTATTACATAGATGTAGTATTGATATAATATATCATTCATATGAAAAATAATCATAATGGATACTTATGTATAATACTTTATGGCTACAGTGTACAACATGTTATACATTGTAACCATAAAGTATTATATATATATATATGTATCCATTATGATTGCTTTCCTTATTGTGCACATTATTTTTTGCGGGTAGAGAGCAAGCCCAGGCAGGTCCTATCAAATTTTTTTTTTAATATTTTATTTGTCTTAATCAAGATCTGCCTTCTCACTCTCCCATCCCAATACCAACCCCTTTCCCCTTCCCCCCCCCCCCCCCCACAACTGCGAACATGAGAAAAACAAAACCCAAACACATATAGTCAATCAAAACAAATGTCCGTAGTGGTCATGTCCAAAAGAATTCATCTCATTCTGTATTCTAAGTCCTTTACCTCTCTATTGGGAGGTGGTTGGCAAGTTTCATCATTAGTCCTCTGAAATCCTGGTTGGTCATTAATAAGATCGTTGATAAGAGTTTAACGCAATAGTATTCCATAACATTTATATACCATAATTTGTTTATCCACTCCCCAATTTATGGGTGTTCTCTCAGATTCTCATTCTTTGCCACCTCAAAAAGAGTTACACACATTTTTGTCCATAGGTCCTTTCAAATTAGAAAGCCTTTGAGTATGGGTCTAAAGCCAACCCATCATTTGAAAATGAGCCTAAGTTTAGACAGGTTCATTACTGAAAGATAAACACAGGTGAAGAACTGTTTTTAACTACAGCCAATAAGAGGGAAGTCCTGACCTGCCAATGGCAATAATGCCCTTCCCTTCCCCATAGTGAAATCAAAGGTCTTTGGAAGTAATAAAGGAGTACTATTTGACTAGAAATGGCAAGAACAAGTGCATCTGTGTATATAGAAGAAATATTTTCCTGCCAAAATGCTGGCAAAACAAACTCCTATGCATGTGCTATTGATCTAACTGGGCCCCAGCCCCTGGCAAGGGTACCAAGGATCTTCAGAAACACAAGTGAATGGGCACGTATCTGGTACATCAGACCTGGCTGCAGACTGCAGAGCCCTGGGCCTCCCACTGCCAACAGGCCCTGAGTCCTGAGCTTCACTGCATTGGTTGCCCCATGCTTCACTTCCTGGTCTTGCTCCATACCCTCCCTTCCTCTGTAACACTATGTTTAGCATCTCCTTTCATTGTGGAGTCAGAAAATATGGCTTCAACTCTTGGCTCCCCTACTTCCTTATCTGTAAAATGAGGGGTTTGGACTGTGATTACTAGAGTCCTTTCCAGCTCTAAATTCTGAGATGCTGAAGGCTGACTTCAACACACCACGCCCCTTACTCCATCAGCTAGTGCAGCAGTTCCCAACCTGTGGGTTATGTTCAGTTTGTAACAATGAAAATACATCCTGCATATGAGATAGATTCATAACAGTAGCAAAATTACAGTTATGAGGTAGCAACAAAAATAATTTTATGTTTGGGGGTCACCACAACATGAGGAACTGTATTAAAAGGTCGTGGCATTAGGAAGGTTGAGAACCCCTGAGCTAGTGTCTTGTGGCTAGCTGACCTAGCCACAGCTTTACCTTCCTTTTCCTGCAAATTAGAAAGAGTTCATGCTATACTCTGTCTCTTCCTGTCCCTGCCTTGTTTCTAGCACAGTACCTTACACATAGAAGGCACTTAAGAAATGCTTGTCAATTGATTTTTTTTCTCATGTGACTCCCTGTGTTTTCTACAATAATATTAGCTGGTACTTTGTAACAGAACTTTCCAAAGTTACTTGGCATACATATTCTCATTTGATCCTGCCCATCAACATCCCTTGTTCAAGCACTATTATCTCTGTTTTATTGATGGGAAAATCAGGGCTCAAGGAATTGAAGTAAGCTGCCTAGAATCACATCACTAATAAATGGCTCTTTGTCTCTTCCCTATGTGACAGTCACTTCCTTTTCCACCTCTTTCTACCATCTATATGCTTCTTCACTTTGAAGGAAGCCCATGAAACCTTCTCTAATTCCCTGATCAGAGTTCCCTCTCTGAACACTCGTAGTATTTCTTTTGTATGGTATGTATCTAATTTTTTTTATCATACGTACATTATTTATTTTACTAGATTACTCTTATGAAAGAGCACTGTGCTAAGTGGGAGGGGGATGGATGAAGAATACAAAGTTGAGGAAAGGTGTGATCACTGTCTTCATAGAATATCCATTCCTGGAGACTATTTCTTTTTCTTTTCTTTTCTTTTTTTTAAATGACTTGTTTATTTACTGTTAGTTTACAAGATTCAGTTCCACATTCACTTGAGTTTCACATTTTCTCCCCTCCCTTCCCCCCCACCCCCCGGGTGGCATGCAATCATGTACAGGATCTGCAAATACTTTCACATTGTACAATAGTTTGGTTATATAGAAGGGCTGTAACCAATGAGTGATCACTGGGTAAAAAAAAAGCAAAACCAGACATGAAAGAGAATGATAGCATGTTTTGCTTCAGCTGGAGACTATTTCTTATTCTTCTTTATACTTCCCTCACCATCTTCTAGCATAGTGCCTCTCACTAGCTTCTTAATGAATGTTTGTTGAACTCAAGAAATTAATGAACAAAAAAGAACAAATAATTCATGCACTGCATTTTTGTTTACGCTTTTCTCAGGACTAATTTTTTTGGTTGATTTAATTAAGGGCCTTCTCTCTTAATCAAAGATGCTAGCTTGCTTGCTTGCTAGGCCTAGCTCCCAGGGTTGAAGAAATGAAAAACTTAAAAACATCAAATATAATTACGAGAGATGGATTTGGTTTTGTCTTTGTATCCCTAGCACCTAGCAAAGTACTTTGCACATGGTGGGTGTTTAAAAAATGCTTGTTGAGTCATGGTAATGGACTTTTCACTTAACATTAGAGTTGGATAAAGGCTCAAGTTCTACATTTAAAAATACATTTGGGAAAGAGAAGGATAAACCAAAATCCCATTTATGCTATGGACATTATCTGTCATTTGGTCTTTGTCCAAGACTATAGAATTCCATTTTTCCCCCACTACTTTTCATTATAAAATTCAAGATGTGTTTTTCTGGGTGAGGGTGGGGATGACACTGAGGCATCATAAAAATTATGCCCAATGAGGCAACAAGCTTTTTAAAATCACATAAGAGAAAAACAGCAACTTTTTTGTTAAAATATTAATCACACTACTCAAAATAAACCACAAAATATGGATGCAAAAAGGGCTTGGGTTATTTTTATGCCTGGCACAATAGCTTTACGATCTAAGAGAAAAACAACTCTGATGGCTGAGGAACAGAACATGGTGAACTGGAAAGTCACTGTGCTTTTCCTAGGCGACTTCCCAATTTTCTTTCACTTGAAACCTCTTTGGTTACTTAGAGCCTATTTTCTGATCACTGTGTGGAATACTACTGGCTTGTAATCTATGGATTGATTTGGACTGAAGGTAGGAGACTCTGAAGGCACAGAAGTAATAAAGATTCAAAATTCAGAAATCCATAAGTATGTGAGTTTCTGTTCTTCTATTTCAAAAGTCCTCTAGGTTTTACAAAACGCTTTCCCTGTGAGATCGGTACTTTAACCACCATTTTGCAGATGAGAAAAACCACCATTTTGCAGATGAGGTCCAAAGAGGTTGTACGATTTG